>KZ559559.1:0-152622 GCA_002850765.1 Aspergillus taichungensis | reverse complement strand
TTTTTTTTTTTTTCGTTTGCGTCTTGATATATAGTCCCTTCTGAATCTGGCAAATACCATAGATGTTGTTGTAGTGTACTACCCTACCAATTGACTATCTCTATCTACCCAATTGTATAAATGTAACAGTGATCAACGACCATTTCCTACACAACTAAATGTTGATAAACATCTTGTGCCCAGTAGCGTGCCGGGCATACACATCACTAGCTCAAAAAGACTGTGTTCACATTCCTTGCTTGACATTTCCGGAAACCCATGCACACACAAATCTATATATAACTACGCACAAACTCTATACGGCCACATAGCACCTACAGTCTAGTATCGACCACGTATTGTGTATACAGTAGATAGCTAGCTAGCTAGCTTGATTAACCGGGTAGGAAGGTTACCCCACGTTGTGTTACTGCTCTGTATGTAGCCGGCCGATGGTGCTGTTGAGGGGTTCGTAGGATAGATATAATGGGGTCTGTTTCTTTAAAAGTGTATCTTTCTCGTGGTGGTTTGGGATTAGAATCTGACTGCGTCTGGGATATGTGTATGTGTTCCTGGATTTGCTTTTGCGCTGGGGTGGGTTGAGCTTGGCTGGGTGGGAGTATAGTGTAGACGTGATTTTGATTCTGGGGATTGATATTGATAGTATGGAATGGAATGATGAACACCAATGTAGGGAAAAAATGTCAAAAAACCGAAAGAAAGACAAAGGGAAAGTAAAAAAAAAAAAAAAAAAAAAACAGGAAGAGCACAGAGTATACCTAAAAAAGGGCCTGTCAAGCCACCAGCCAGCATAAGCAGCAAAAGCACAGTCCACCCGGTGGCCCCACCCGTCACTAGCGATGTCGCTCAAGCTTGGTATGACACAATGATATCTACAAATTCAATATTGTATAATGATAAGAAGGGGATAAATATGACTATATTAACATGACAAAGAGAAACCAGCAAAACGACACCATCCTGAATCGAGGATCCCGTCCAACACACGGTAGAAAGAGAAAACCTCGTAACCGAGGATCAAACGGTTGGCTAGATTAATCCCGCAATCACCTGGAATGACGACTGGGACTTTGGACTCTGGGACGGTGGGTATAGCTTTTAGGTAAGAGCTTAGCTAGTAGTTAGTGATTGAGCCGTCAGGAAGGAGCTGATTTTCACCACCTGCCTGATCTGGATAGAATCACTTTTTTTTGCCTGTATGCCGTGCCAATTCATCGGTTGATAATTGGAGTCCAGTCACCGGTTGCAGCATGTGTTGTGGATGACGATGGTAACCCGAGTCGGTATGGTTAGGGTTGCAGGTGTCAATCTGTCAAGCTGCTCAGCCACCTCCATTTTTGCAGTCCACGATCGGATCCATTTTATCTGTGGGTTTTATCTTAGGATGCTACCTGTATTGCTAGCTTGAGCTTTGGTATTATTATAGCTGTGGGATTGATCTCTGCTACCTATTTGTATGATTGTCTGTAATAAAGTATAGCTAAGCTTCATCAGCCACAGTTAGTGTTTTTTCTTCTTCTTGATTTCTTTTCCCATATAAAAAGAGGGATCTACCGTAGAAAAGAAACCCTTGGAGTGTACTCTGTACATACTACAATGGTCAATGATCCAACCGGCTCACCAGGCAGCAAGATTACCGACCAGCAATCCAGCCCCACGTCAAAAAAGGGCAATCAAACTAAAGAGAGACTATGAGGGATTTGCCTGACAAACCCGGCACCAAATGAAACCACATGGAAAATGCCGCATCATCACCAAAAAATCCCCCCTCCCCGAACCCAGATCATTCTAGCCTCCCGTGTGGCTGTGTAGACAACACCGTTTCCCTTTCCTCTCTCTCCCCTGTATCTTTCATCACCAAATCGGAATATTCATTTTTCATTTTCAATTGTCAATTCCGAATTTTCAATTTTTAGGTCCAATTCCCACCGCGGTTGATGATGCTGTTTCCCCTCTCGTGCCTCCCTCGTCGGGGTATAAATCCCCATCACGGGGGCCCCTTGGACAACGGGTATCGAGTATCCTAGGTATGCTCATCGACGGTGAAAAGTGGGCCTGTGAAGCTTGCGTGCGTGGTCATCGGGTGACGACATGTAAACATCATGGTAATTCCTCTTTTATTTTTTTTCTCCGTTTACACCTTGGTTTCTTCGCATCTTGTTTTCTTCACTACCCTACAAGAGATACTAACAGGCTGCAATTGGCACCGCGAAGATAGACCATTGACGAAGATCAACAGAAAGGGCCGCCCGTTTTCGACCTGCGCCGTCTGTAACCTCACGCCCTGTCCGACGCCTGATGATCATGCTCGGCTCAGGCGTGCTGAAAAGGTATTTTCTTCTTCTTCCCTTTTCTTTCCAAATAACCAATTCAATTGAATCAATTGAACAATGGAAACAATCAAATGAGATTGAAAAATTAACTAGTTTACTACAGCAACGATCCGACTCACTATCTCACACGTCAACCACCCCTCCCGCCCGCGTAAGCTCCAGGTCCTCGCCCACCCATCTCGTCCCCATCGCCCCGCGACCCCCAAACACGCAATCGCCATCCCCCAACAACAGCCTTCCCCCGCACCTTCAGCTGCAGCAGCATCTTTCATCCGCGAACCATCACCACTCGATACTGTCCGATGATTCGACGAGCAGGATGCTCCCTGCCTCGACGGGCGCAGACCTCAGCTATCTCATGACCCCTGCGGCCAGTGCCGCGCCGTTGTGCTCGCTGGCTGATCTCCCGGGCATGGTGGCGTTGGCGGGTGGTGAAGCCAGTATGATGGGTTTCGAGGGGCTAGGGGATGTTGATGCTGATGCGTTTGGGGAGCTGGTGCTGGACGGGGATGTTGATGTTGGGGCGCTGGGTGGGGATTGGGGGTGGTTGGGGGAGGGGTCTGTTTAGATTGCTGCTAGACAGGTCTGTGTGATTGGGAGGGATGGGGAGAAAAAGGGTGATATGAGTGATGATTATGATGATGATGACCATGATGGGTGGGTTATTTGTTTTTATTTGGTTGGGGTGGTTTAAGGTGTATATAGTTCTTTTCGCTTTATATGTTGTGGCTGGTTTGTATATATGGTGTGAAAACGGTGCAATGTGTGGTTGTTTGTCTGAGCATAATTATTGAGCTTTTACATTCTTTTGGGTTGGTTGATTAAAAACATGATAGATAGTCTGGGAATCTGAAACTATATCATTCCCCACGAGTCAAGAAAACGAATTGACAGTTATTGACCATGAAATGACTCCGACTGAAAACGTGTAGATAATATAAAACAACAAATCCCATCACTCAAATCCCATCACTAGCAGAACAAACATTAGACTAGAGTATACATGTCAGTAATGAAACAGGAGTATTCACCACTAAAATACCTATAAGCCCTAACCACAAACCCCTCCCACAAAACTCCGAGTCAGCACAATATCCACACATACACTTTATTCCCAATAGAGAAAAAGCGTACCTGACTTGACGGTTTGCACAGTTTGTTGATGACGACATGTTCCAGGTACAGAAGCGGGGAATCATTCTGAACTGTACACCAGATAGGAGGATTGCGATTGAGCTGATTGAACTTGTCTACAGTTGACAGTCATTCAATACTATGTAAGATATAAGCAAGTGGAGTATCATGAGTCTCAAGATCGACTGATCGACAGCTCACGGTCCACGTACTGGATCGTTTTTCCATTTGGTCGTTAGCGTGGAAGTTTGGTCCACTTTGTAGTATACGGAGTATGTTCCCTTTCATTGAGATGTTTTATCTCATTATATACGTTTAGAATTCAATTCAACCATTGATGGATCGGAATTGACTTGTTTCAAACTAAGTATTGTTCTATCTTGATAGCTGGTCTCTTGAGCTTGCCTTAAGATACCTGATTATAGTGTCTTGATAAATAGATCAGCCGAATGCTTCGTTTATGTGGGTGAGATCCTGATGATCCCGCTCAAACTATAGACCGGATTATGTCTGGAACTGAACAGTCCCCCAAACTTCAAGTAATCATCAATAAACATTAAGAATATGAGAACCGTATGATAGTAACATACAATGAAGCTTTCCAAAAGCCTGTCAGGTACCATTTCTCAAGCCGAACCATCAACACGATCATCGGAGAAGGGGTCCGACTGGACGATGCCAAAGTTAACAGCCTCATCCCCGTCATCATTACCTATGACTTCCGGAATACCAAGAGCAGCAGACGGTGATGACACACTGATGATGAGACCGCTCTTTTAGACGCAGCTATATAAAAAAGGGGAAACGCCCACTGCTGGGGCCACTTTCCATCCCCGGACCATCCACTCTGGCACTCTACCAGGCTCACCCAACAAACCCCTTTAAACAGATACAGCTAGCTCCCTACGAAATTTGAAAACATGTCAGCTATCTGTGTGATATTACGATCCCTGTGGCCGTACGTACAAGGCTATACTCTTCCCAGCTGTCTATCTGTCTGTCTGTCTGGCCAGTGACTAACCACAAGCCCTAACTCGGGGTCAACAATACCAGCCGCAAGAACGACCCGTATGTGTTTCTCTTTCCTGATCTCACGCTGCTATGTTTGACACTTCCATCGTTTTATTCCCTTCACCATGTATCTCCTGTTCCTTCAAACGTATGGATGTGACGTAAATATATTGACCCCCCCCTCCCCATACAGCTTCCGAACACTCCCAGGCTTCGAAGAGAAGTACGGTCCATTCGACAAAAAGTCCTCCTCGACATCGCTCTTCAGCTTCAGATCCAAGAAATTCCCTTCACCCTCCGATGTCATCTCGCGCGGAGAATTAATCATAAAGCCCTGCCTGACGAAGGGCAACGCGGTCATTCAACGCCACTACGGCATCACCGTCCGAATAGCGTTCAACGACGAGATCCACTCCGAAGAAGACAGATGCTGGAATTCACTCGAGGAGTGCTGGGTTGCGAGTAATCAAATCCATTGGCTGATGCACAAAGTTCGTCTATTTCTGAATTTCTCTCCTCTCTGCCTGTCGTCTTTCCCGGCCCTGGTTTAGCCCCGGCTGGGTGTATCTAGTGATGATGGCTGTACTTGCTGTATTATACTATACTATATGTTACGCACCTATATGCAGACATACAGCAATGCTAATAACACTCGCAGAACGTCACTCGCGCGATCGAATGGCCCACCGCATACACTGTGTCCCAAAGCTGGCGTGAAGACGGCCCCACGAGAATCCATCTTCAGGTTCACGCCTTCGAGGGGAGAGTCGCTCCTACGAGTCTGGGGCCTGCAGGTGCGTCACCCCATTCACCCCTTTTTTCTCTTTTCTTCCCCTTTCTTTTTTTCTGTTGTTGTTCCTGTTGTCAAAGATGAATAGAACTAATGACCATCTAGGCTCGATGGACGCCGTAAAGGAGGGGGAAACCATGCTAGACACTGTCATTGACATCGGCGATAAAATCAAATTGCCTGAGCTCATCCCTCGGACGAACTCCCAGGGGGTCAAGTATAATCGGTTTTGGCATTGTGTATGTTTCACTTTGACTGATACGGGGAAGCTCAGGGTTGAGCTTCGGCATAAGGACGTGCCGTTTTTTGTTACCGATTTGGCTCAGTAGGAAATGGGGTTGATTTTGGGTTTGTTAGTTGGATTGGATTAGATGGGTGGTTGTCTTGGTGAGCTGGTTGGGGTATTGCAGTGGGATTCTTCTAGGTTCGTTTTTGGGGGTTTTATGATATTTATTTTGTATTTATTTTCGGTCTTGTTCTGTTATTTCTGTTTGGGGTTGGTTGTGTTTTATGTTATGTTATCTTGGCTAAGATGAACTATTTCTGCCGTAATGATATTCCCACTCCATCTCTATGGACAAGCCTCTGTCGAGGCGATGCGACATGGATTGCAGATAGCAAACGACTTCAACATGCACAGGATGATCCAATTGAACACCCCCCCCAAATAGACTAGTGCTCCAATGCTCCCCCATGCCTGATGCAAAACATTTCCCGACGCAATGTACCAACTATACCTCCTGAATGTAGTTGGCGGGCACACTCTTGGTCGTCCCGCCGCGCTCGACGTCCGCCCATCCGTCACCCGTGTCCCGATTGATCAGCACGAACCGGTCCCCCTCCGTCATGCTCCACTCCATGTCGCTGCGCGCCTCGTAGTCGTACAGTGCTTCTACGTATTTAAGCTTCTTGGCCCCCCGCCGCGGGGCCACCGCCGGTCCAACCTTCTTGCCGATCGCGCTGCTTGCTAGTGAGGCGGATGAGCTCGAGTAGACCGAGTCGGGTCGGTCGAGGTGCGGGGCCGGCATGGGCGATGAAACGGGTGCGGCATCTACGTATGATGCGGGTACTAGGCCTTCTTGTGATCCGACGCGGACTTTGATCCATCCGGATCCGTCTATGTCGGTTAGTATGTTGTGGGTGAGTAAGAGAGAGAGGGGACGTACCGTCCGGCTCGATTATAGAGATGTTTTCGCCTTCCTGGACGGTAACCTCGTCGGGTCCGCCTGCTTGGTAATCGTATAGCATTTTCCCGCGTTGGGTAGGCCCCGGGGAGTCCACCACTGGGGGCGGCGGGATATACTGCGTTGGGGGCGGAGCGAGAACGCGCCCCCGCTTGGGGGCTGAAGGTTTCGTCTCCTGGATCGGTGCGGGCGCTGGGGACCCAGGTTCGCCCGGGGGTGGGGCTCCTACATTGGACATCGACCGCTGCGCGCTGGCGGCGTAGCCTGAGCTGAGCGAGTTCATCGTGTTCTGCCGGGTGAGAGACGGCGCCACGGAAGATGTGCTGGGTGAGTCGAGATCGACGACCGGCGTGGCACTGGCGTGCTCTTGTCGCTCGGCCTTGGCCTTCTTCCGATCTTCCTTGCTCAGCTCGCCTGGGCACTCTGCTGGAACCTTCATCTCGCATTTACTGTGACATGTGTACCCGCAATCCCGGCAGTCGAATCCCTTGGCTGAAAGACCCCATATCCGCTCCCCGCACAGATCGCAATTCGTCGGGATCTTGAACGTTTGCGATTTGAAGTTGTGGTTCCTGGCCCCGAGCGAAAGATCGCCCACGGCTGACATGATGGTCGCTGTCTCCACCTCTACCGTTAGCTTCTTCCGCTCCACGTCGTGCAATGTCCCCTGTAGTAAGAAGATGGATCGGACCACCTCAACTTCGCTTCGCGTGTCTTTTCCTTGCTGGACGTTCTGGCGGACTCGTCGCACGCCCTCCACATCGCGTCGTTTCTCGTCCGCTTCAACTCTCAAGTCGCGCACCTGTGTCTTGCTCTTGCTGAGGAGGTTGCGCAAGAACACCTTGGCACTCTCGTCTTTGATTAGCGCGTCGTCGTCATGCCAGACAGGGCTGGGCTCGAAAGTGAGGTTGGGGGGTTCCGTCGATTGCGTGACGTTGTGTCGCACGAACATGAGCGAATCGAGGTGCGGAAGATTCCGCGGAATCTCCATGAGTAGTTTTGACATGTGTTCCATACTACGTGATAGATACGTCTTGTCAAGTTGCACCGCGAGTGACCACAGAGAGTTGAGCTTCGTGACCCTGGTCTCATTCAAGTCTTGTAGACCCTATCTGACATTAGCGCGGCATCGAGGGAAGCGGGTAAGAGGCATACATCAAGAAGCTCCGGGACGTATTCGTGGTAGAAGCGCTCCTTTAGCTTGTTGGTTACGTTGATGGTGATCAAGTACATGTTCTGATACCGTCAGCATGCGATATGGCGTAGGATAGAACGGCGACCCAGTTACCGACCTTGACGTTATTCATTTCTAGTATCTGCTGCTGATATGCAGCCTGCGCCTTAGGCTTGTTGTGGTCGAACGAGCTTTCCATCTTCTTCCGTCGGGCCTCGACTTCCTGGCACGCGCCGTCATACTTGCCTTTCATTTTCTTGAGATCGCTGTACGACGCGTCGCGCTCCTTTTCAAGCTTCCCATGAAACTCAACATGACACTTCCGCAGCTCCTCGTATTGCGCGGCTGATTGTTTCATGGGCTCTGCCACCTGCACCACCAGATCCGTGGCGTACTGATCACGTTCCGCCGCGTGGGCTTCCACCGCCGTCAATTGGGTGGTCCATGTCGTGAGGGAAGCGCTCTCGAGAGACCCAGGGGTCATGGTTGGCGTGTCGCCGACGCTCAAGGTGCTGATCTTCTTAGCCTTGCGATCGGAGTATTTTTTGCAGAGAGCCGTCAGCTTGGCGGCATATTCCTTCTCAATGGCGCTGCGTTCGCGGTAGAATTGTTGGATTTCGTCAAGCCATGATATCCCGTGCGAGACCTATACAGCCAGTTATGAGCATCAACCCCAAACTGCGACGATTCTCCGGTGTCATATGGTGGGGGTACGGGGACTGCGTAGACATACCCAGTGATTGACGGGTTTAAAGGCATCCTGTCAGGCGCATGCGGTTAGTTCTAGTAGCACACTAGACAATCCAAGAGACTTACCTTGAGTTCGGCTCCAAAGTGAGGAGGCGCATCTTGCGTGGCCATGATCGGGTGGGTACCTGGAGGCCACGGCGCATCAGTCGGTGCTCCGGGACGTCGGATAAGGGGAGACTCAGGCAGGGACAATTCCATTCACTTACCTCCCACGCGAGTGCACCTGGTCGGGTCCGGTCAGCCTGTGCGACAGAATTGACTTATGCGATGCGATTTCAGGGGAAGACAGCGCGCCAAGTGTAAGAATATGACGGACAAACAACCAGCAGGACCACCTATGTATCAATCAACATGCGGGAGCGGGGAAGATGATGCTCCTGGATAGCAAGGATGGATTAGGCCGGACGCAGTGATGACAATACCAAACAGAGAAATGTCCGATCTCATGACCATTACAGATGTAACGTTTGATACTGCTACAGTACATAATATTTATTTGTTGACAAGAATGTAGTGGTATCTTCGTACCGTACTGAAAGAGTAGCAACTACGTCATATATTGTGTATTGAATTTACAAACTCTTGTAAGAAACTCTACCGCCTGCCGCATTCAAATACCTTTAATCCACGCGGCAGGATACTAAAACAGGACTAGCGCCCCTAAACAGCGTGGGCGGTCAGTCTTTGCCTGGTTTTTCCATCGTCATCTTTGATTATCCTAATCACCTTCTGCTTCTTCTCTCCACTATCTAATAATTCCGCGGTTGCTTCTTCTGAGGAGTGGCATGCTCGACTGCTCTTCTCTGGGCTAGATTCATATTTTAATTGCTTACTTTCGTGTCATCCTACCCGCCTTACAGAAACCCCGCTGCAGCTGCGAGCGATTGGCTACCCCGCGTCGTCTCCTATCCTGACGGCCTTCCTACACCTTCAATTCTCTACCAATCATAACGCAACGCTTTCTCTCGCATCAAAACGTCTACGATGTCGTCGGAGCAAGCATCGGAGGCTCCTGCCGCAGGCTCTCTTGCCGACCGCATCTCCAAGCCTGATGAAGCCCAGCCTGAAGCCCAGCCGGAAACTAAGCCTGACGCCCAGCCCGAAGCCCAGCCCGCAGGTACGAACGTCCGGTCATGAGTCGACTGCGCCGTTCGATTCCTTTCGCATCGCAGATCGCTAATCGTGCAACACACAGACAATGCTGAGAAGCCCGGCGAGACCGACCAGACCGATGGTGCCCCCGCCCAACTCGGCGGGTCTGACCTGCAGGAACCGGACTACACGGTCGAAGTCAAACTGAGCGATCTCCAAGCGGATCCCAACAACCCTCTCTTTTCGGTCAAAAACTTCGAGGACCTTGGAATGTGAGTCATCTGCGAGTCTCCAACCAAACAGCAAATCTGACGTAACCGCGATGAACAGCGACCCTCGCATCCTGAAAGGACTGTCGGCGATGAATTTCCGCAAGCCTTCGAAGATCCAAGAGCGTGCGCTGCCGCTGCTCCTGAGCAACCCGCCCAAGAACCTGGTCGGCCAGTCGCAGTCTGGTACCGGCAAGACCGCTGCATTCGTTCTGAATATCCTTAGCCGCTTGGATCTTACCTCGGAGAAAGCGCAAAAGACACCCCAGGCTCTGATTTTGGCCCCGACTCGCGAACTGGCGCGCCAGATCGTCGGGGTCATCCAGGTCATGGGACAGTTCCTTGAAAACCTCATCATCGGTACCGCGGTTCCTGCAGACAGTGATAGCCGCCCGCGGAAGCTTGAGTGCTCTGTTGTCGTCGGTACTCCCGGGACCGTGATGGATATGGTTAAGAAGCGCATCATGGTGGCCAGTGGATTGAAGGTTCTGGTGCTGGATGAGGCCGATAACATGCTCGACCAGCAGGGCTTGGGCGACCAGTGTATTCGTGTCAAGGGGTAAGTTGCAACCGTCATCGTGTCAGGAAGTTATAGACTAAGCGCCCCCAGCCTGTTGCCGCGCACCATCCAGGTCGTTCTTTTCTCTGCCACATTCCCCGAGCACGTCCACCAATACGCCTCGAAATTCGCCCCCAACGCCAATGAGATCACTCTCCAGCACGAAGAACTCACAGTCGAAGGCATCAAACAGTTGTACCTTGACTGCTCCGATGATGAGGACAAATATCGCACCCTTGTCCAGCTTTACGGGTTACTTACCGTCGGCTCTTCGATCATTTTCGTCAAGGTTTGTCCCCTTACCCCACGCACATATGCCATATCTCTGACCATATCAGACTCGTGCGTCTGCCCAAGAGATTGAGAAGCGCATGGTCGCGGAAGGCCACACCGTTGCCTCCTTGACGGGTGGCATTGAGGGCTCGCAGCGTGACGCTGTCATCGATCAGTTCCGAGCCGGTCAAGCCAAGGTGCTTATCACAACCAACGTGCTGGCTCGAGGAATCGATGTCTCCACCGTCTCCATGGTCATTAACTATGTAAGACTCCATCTATTAATTGGCCGTAAAGATAAGCCTAACACATTTCTACAGGATATCCCCGAGATCCATCAACCTGGAAGCCGCGAACGCCAGGCCGACTTCCAGACCTACCTCCACCGTATCGGCCGTACCGGACGATTTGGCCGTGTGGGTGTTTCGATCTCGTTTGTCTCCAGTCGCGACGAATGGAACATGCTCAACCAGATTCAACAATACTTCAACACCAACATCCAGCGCATCGACGCCAAGGACTGGGACGAGGTGGAAGACATCATCAAGAAGACCATTAAGACCACCCGGGCCCAGGGAAACTTCGGGCGGTAAGACAGATCAATCCGACCGAATCGCATCATGTGGAGCGTGCATGTGTATTATTCTTAACATTGGAAATTCTCACCCGGGGGTGTGGGCTTGGGGGCCAGAAGCAGAGTTTCGTTCGCGACGGCGATCCCATTTTTTTACGCATGAAGACTTTATGAGATTTCACTTTTCGACAAAAAGTCACTCCAGATACTTATTGTTAGATACCAGATTCAATGTACTTGCCTTAGTCATGAGGTCCTCACTCGCTAAGTCGCTAGCTAAGGTAGTTTGTATGGAGTGTTGACAGTAATAGCGGAGCTGAGCTGTCAATGCCAAGTCAGACAGGCACGCACTCATTGGTGCGTCCCATAAATCCTACTCTGGAGACGACGGATGGATGACCTCATAGGCAAGCCGTGTGTACCTGGGGGAAATGGGTTTCTCCACTCTCCAAAACAAAGGATGATATGGTTCTGTAGATAGCTCAGCTAGAGGAGAATCATCACAATGTCAATTTGTCCCTTATATCACCTACCTCTCCTCTACACACTTTGGCGGAAAGCCCAGCGGATAAACAAGGTAAAGCACGGATAGTAGTGCACCACAGTTGACGGTGAGAATGAATGGTTCTGATTGACCGCGTCTGCCTCACCTCCCTTGGGCACGATTGCTGCCATGAGGTCACATGCAGCTGCTGTCACTGCAGCATTATTACCTTTGTGCCCCGCCGTCTTGATTTTCTCGCTTTGTATAATTCTGTCTGACTCCTTCTTTCATTGTCATATTTTATTTTACTTTATTTTGTCAATACTACTGCTATTGTTGAATCAGTACTCGGGTTCTTCGATAGGCTACTGACTAGCTTGCTCGTCAACTACAATGGTGGAGAAAGATACCCCGGCTGATGGCAATATGGCTGATGCCACTCCTACTGCGGTTCAATCTCCCGCGGCTCCTTCTTCTTCGCAGTATAGCAAGCATATTGTGGTGAGTTGTGCTTGAGGAGTGACCGTGTGCACGGTTGAGTTCTGACAGCATGGTACCAATGTGGTGTATATAGTTGACGACATACCCGGGACAAAGCGGCATCGACCCTGTGCCCCTCTCCTGGGGCGCCAAAGATGCCCAGGCGCGGGGCCCCGTCATCGTCTCGCGCAGCAATGCCCTCCTCAAGCGACGCAATGCCATGGGCGCCCACGGCGGCAGCTACAGCATCTACAATGCGCTCGCCATCGCGGCGGGCGACCTGGAGCCGGATTTCCGCCCAGACTTCCGCAACAGCGAGCCGACCTTTAACTTTGCCTGGCAGGCGGCGTGGGCGGACAAGACCAAGATCGTGTCGATGGATCCCTACGGGCATGATATTGTCAATCAGTTTCGAGAGCAGCTGGATGCGGGGTGGGATATCCGGCCGACGATGGCTGTGACAAGGGCGAATATGAAGCTGGCGGAGATAGGCGAGGCGGTGCGTGATGGGAAGCTGGACGTTGATGGAACGATTGTGGTCAACTCGGGTGGGGATGTGCGTGTGACTAAGGTGGCTGTTGAGCCGGTGTGGTATCTTCCTGGGGTGGCGGACCGGTTTGGTGTCGATGAGGGGACACTGCGGCGGACCTTGTTTGAGCATACTGGGGGCAGTTATCCGGAGCTGATTACCCGACCTGATCTCAAGGTGTTTCTTCCACCCATTGGGGGGCTGACGGTGTACATCTTTGGACCGCCAGAGCGCGTGTCGGACGAGAATGTCAAGCTCGCGCTGCGAATTCACGATGAGTGCAATGGCAGCGATGTCTTCCAGTCTGATATCTGCACGTGTCGGCCGTATTTGGCATTTGGCATCCGCGAGGCTATCCGCGAAGCGCAGAATGGAGGGAGCGGCGTCGTGATCTACTTCCGGAAGGAGGGGCGCGCCTTGGGCGAGGTGATCAAGTATCTCGTGTACAATGCTCGCAAGCGCGGCGGCGACACTGCCGACAAGTACTTCACACGGACGGAGAATATTGCGGGCGTGAGAGATGTATGGTCCTAATCTTCTTCTCTATCGGCCTCGATCAATTGGCATTGAGCACCGCTGACCCTTGCAGATGCGCTTCCAAGCGCTGATGCCCGACATCCTACACTGGTTGGGCATCAAGAAGATCGATCGCATGCTGTCCATGTCCAACATGAAGCATGACGCCATTGTGCAGTCCGGTATTCCCATCATCGAACGCGTGCCTATCCCGGAAGACATGATCCCAGACGACTCGCGGGTCGAAATTGACGCGAAGATTAACGCGGGCTACTTCACCACCGGCCGCCAGTACACGACTGAGGAGCTGGCGGAGGTCCGTGGACGGGGTTGGGAGAAATGGGAGGACATCACGGTATGTTTTTCTCTCGAGCTGTAGACATGTACTAATACTGTACAGCATTGATATTCTTATGGAGGATGGCTGGTTCGGGTGGGGTGGTGTTGGTGCTCTGTTACAGCTTAGCTTTAGTGATAGCAATGCACAGTCGCAAGTGAATTCCATAGTCTCTTATTAAAGAAATGATGACCTCGGGTTCCCAGTCCGAGATCTCCAATCGGGGCACGTCCGATGCGCAAAGACCCTTTTCGGTCCAGCGTTCCGAGCGGCTTCTTTTCCTTCGTTATTGCCCCGCTCTGCCCGAACTATATAATGTGTATGCTGCTGTACAAGAACTGAAGCAGTATAAGTGTCTCCCTACTGCTTTGCGTTGACCATTCAGACATAATATCATCACCCCAACCAAGCGAGCAAAACATCCTAAAGACAGAATCATGGGCTCTGAAGCAACTCCCATCCCCCGCATCCCCCAGCCGGGCGTCTGGTGCCCCGCAGTGACCTTCTTCGACCCCAAAACAGACACCCTCGACCTCCCTTCCCAAAAGAAATACTTCACCTACCTCTCCAAGACCGGCCTCACCGGCCTCGTCATCCACGGCACCAACTCCGAAGCTTTTCTCCTCACCCGCGAAGAACGCAGCCAAGTCATAGCCGCCGCCCGCGATGCCGTCGGCCCAAACTTCCCCCTCATGGCCGGCGCCGGCGCCCACTCCACCAAGCAGACACTCGAGCTCGCCGCCGACGCCGCCGCCGCAGGCGCAAACTACCTCCTCATCCTCCCGCCTGCGTATTTCGGCAAAGCGACTACCCCAGCTGTCGTGAAGCGCTTCTTCGCAGAAGTAGCAGCTAAAAGCCCCCTCCCCGTTGTGCTGTACAACTTCCCGGGCGTGTGCAACGGCGTCGACATGGACTCTGAGATAATCACCGCTATCGTGCAAGAGGACAAGGCCCGCCGCGGAGACGGCCTGTCCAACGTCGTCGGTGTCAAGCTGACGTGTGGCTCCGTCGGCAAGATCACCCGCCTGGCTGCTACCTTCCCCCGCGATGAATTCGCCGTGTACGGTGGCCAGTCGGACTTTTTAGTCGGTGGGCTCGCGGCCGGCTCGGCGGGCTGCATTGCTGCTTTTGCGAATGTCTTCCCGCGTACTGCGGCGCGTGTGTTTGCGCTGTACGAGGCGGGCGAGATCAAGGAGGCTCTTGAGTTGCAGAGGAAGGCGGCCCTTGCGGAGAGCCCGATTAAGAGTGGGATTGCGTCGACTAAGTATGCTGCTGCTGTATATGTGGCGCCGTTGGCGGGTATTGAGGGTGCGGAGGAGAAGTTGAGGCCGCGGGCGCCGTATGAGGAGCCTGGTGAGGCTGTCAAGAAGGGGGTGAGGGCGGGGATGGATGCGTTGTTTGTGGTTGAGAAGGACCTGTAGGTTCTTCAGCATCTATGGATTAGAAATAGATGATTTTATACCCTGTGTGTTTTGTTCTTTGGCCGGTTTCTATAGGACACTCGTAGACTCGGGCAGAAGGGAATGTATTGGATTGCTTGAAAGTGCATTGGAGTGATGAAGTACATCGTGTCGTTATCTTTATAGAAGTAATAAGCAGTTTTGTTGGATGTCAAGATCATACTACTCGGTCTCAGGTAATTGACTGAATGGTCAAGATAGGGCATGCAGTCAATTATGACTTGGTTATTTCTATTTTTCATAATACTGGTGGGTGCAAGTACTTGGTCCACCTGACTGTAAACTAGGACTGAGTGTTTTTACTCTATCTGGACATTAGTGTTATCTTCTTCCCATATTATAGTCTTCATTAAGTTTATTAATAATGCCAAGGATTCGCCGTTTCATTGGATCATTGTTGAGGTCAAATAACACTATATATTAGGGACGATAGACATTCCATGGATTTACCTATAAATAAAACCAACAAGTCAGCTTTTACTTGATTAAAAACCTGCATCATCTAGCATGAGACCAGTCCTCTCCCATTATAGTTCTTCATTTTTTTTTTAATCTCATCATGAATGTAGGTACTCCATGTTGACTGTATTCGGCAAACGGCCGAGATAACACTGAGATCTCCGCAAGCGTATGGTTTAGTCTCCACACGCGGAGAAACACCCGAAGAACCACCGAAAGTTAGAACAGAACCATCCCTAGTCGCGGGGTTCCCAGATCGCGAAATCGTGGAGAAAATTCTTCACTGGGGAGAAAGTTTATATGTGCTGCTGATATTTGTGGGGGTGTTTGTTGACTTTCCGACCATAGTCCCCAGTTTGCGATCAATTCCAATGATATATATATGTCTAATTCCCCTCAGGTCTCTTTTCTGGTTCATCGAGGAAAGTTAAGATACATGCCACAGAAACTGATTGTTCAAGATGCAAATTGCATGGATTATATGTTTCATGGCAGCCGCTCAGGCAGCAGACTATACAGGGCCACTACGGCCTCAAGTGCACTTCTCACCCCCAGTCAACTTCATGAACGACCCCAATGGTTTATTCTACGATGACCGCAGCGGAACATATCACATGTACTACCAGTGTATGTATACCACCGCTGATATGATGATACGCGCACTAAGCTGACGCTGTCAGACAATCCCTCCGAGCCAGTCGCCGGAAACCAACACTGGGGTCACGCCACGAGCCCAGACCTCTACCACTGGACTAACCAGCCCATCGCCATCTCGCCCTCCGAGTCTGATCAGTATATCTTCTCCGGCTCTGCCGTGGTCGACGCCGACAACACGTCGGGGTTCTTCCCCGACCAGGAGGATGGCGTTGTTGCTATCTACACTGTGGACTCTCCTGACAAAGAGACGCAGCACATCGCCTATTCCAGGGATGGCGGGTACACGTTCACGAAGTATGCGGAGAACCCTGTTATTGATAGCACGTCGAAAGACTTTCGAGACCCCCAGGTGACCTGGCACCAGGGCACCCAGCGATGGGTCATGGCAATCGCGTATGCAGCGGACAGGGTCATCGGGTTTTATATCTCGTCGAACCTGAAAGAATGGGAGCATGCTTCGAATTTTACGCAGGCTGGTCTGCCCGGGGTGGAATTCGAGTGTCCGAACCTGGTTGAATTTCCCGTTGACCCGGTTTTGGCGCACGAGGGTAGGAAACATGTGCTGTTTATCTCCGTCAACCCTGGGGCTCCGCTGGGCGGATCGGGCACGTTCTACGTGGTGGGCGACTTCAACGGTACCCATTTCGAGTCCGAGACGCCGGACGCGACGCTGTACGATTTCGCGAGGGATAACTACGCCGCGCAGTGGTTTTCAGGCATCCCCGCTGGACAACCCCCCGTGTCGATTGGCTGGGCGAGCAATTGGGATTATACGGAGGAGGTTCCGACGGGGGAGACCGAGGGGTGGAGGAGTGCCGCGACGTTGCCTAGAACGCACACGCTGGGCCAGGTCGACGGGTCCTGGGTTGTGACCCATAGTCCTGCTGATGCACTCGCCCCTGTGAAAGGGGCGCAGCTCGGGAGTTGGGATCTACAACCAGGGAAAAATGGCATGACAGTGGACTTCTCCCACGTGTCGTCCAAGGCTGTCTACTTAGCGGTGGAGATCCGGGGGATTAACTCCCTGAGCCCGGCCGGAGAGGTCGCTTTCAAGATCAGTTCCTCGACGTCGGGGGAGTCCCTCGATGGAGGACTGCGCTTGGAAGAAAACCGCTTTTGGATCAGCCGTGCTGGCACGCATCTCTTTACCAGCCAGGATAATGGGAACTTTACATCCGAGTTTCGTGCTGAGGTGTCTGCGGAAAAGAGTTCATTCTCCTTCTCCGCGGTTGTCGATCGCTCTGTTTTCGAGGTCTTCCTGGCAGACGGGAGCCGCAGTGGGACCATGTCGTTCTTTCCAACTTCACCGCTAGACATACTGGATGTTTCTGCTGGAGGACTTGAGGCTGGGAGTCGGGTGAGTGTGGATGTGTGGGGGCTGCGAGGGGTGTGGGAGTAGATCAGCCTGATGGCTATGTGCCGTGAACCATCAGGATGCAGTCTAGAATTTCCCCCGAGGCCCGATCTGCCTCCAAAGATAGAAAGGTCCGCATTGTTTCAGCAATGAGTCTTGTGACGTCATTCTGCCTGAGGGAGCCCCGGTGTATCAATACAGAATGACAGTCGTCCCGTACATAATCACGTGATAATACGACCGCCCATTGGCCCTCCAGACCCATAAATTACCGCACTGGAAATACAGAGTACAACTAGTCGGCTTGCCGGAAGCACCGCATCCCGCGATCATGCCACGCCAAGACTGGAACCTTTTCTGTCAACCTAAGGCAGAGAGAATCCTGGAGAAATCGAATCATGATGGGCTGATCGATGATTGCCCTGTTTGTCTCCTGTCTTTCTTCTGTTCGCCATGTTACTCTCTCGCTGTTTGAGACACATATCTTCAACCCTGTCATGATCAGTCATTGGATACACCATCTCAGACACTGTTCAAGTGTATAAACGGTTCCTATCAAATCAATCGATCAGTCAATCAATTGATCAATCAACTGTGGGTTCCTCCCGTCCCCATCCCATGTGAACCAGAATGAACCATGGCGCCCTGTCGCTGGCCGCGTACTCAACCTTTAGCCCAACGAATTGTTAGGGCCTTGGGGTTTGGAGGCCGAAAAAAAAAAAAACAAAAGCTATGCCGGACTCCAACTGTCGATTTCTTACTCTACTACACTGTGC
Source organism: Aspergillus taichungensis (assembly GCA_002850765.1). Classification (NCBI taxonomy): domain Eukaryota; kingdom Fungi; phylum Ascomycota; class Eurotiomycetes; order Eurotiales; family Aspergillaceae; genus Aspergillus; species Aspergillus taichungensis. The sequence continues at coordinate 134,427 of KZ559559.1, read as the reverse complement.
GGTCGTTTATTCTAATAGTTGTTGACGATAGACAATCGCCTCTTTTCTTCTCGCTACCCTTGAAATATCGTCAGTTGGTCGCTGGCGGCTCGACATCCGCCCCATTCGTCCCCACAGCTGGACGTAGGCGTGTTAGCGCGTTGGCTTCTGGCTGATCTTCAACTGCATTGGAACTTAAACCCGTACATTACCGGGTCCTGACTTGCTTTTCCACGTCAGGTATGCATCTCCTGCATCTGATAAACATCGTCAACTCCGAATCATAATTAATATCAACACCAATCCCCACCTTGACCTCCCTCTCTGCAGGATCTGTTATTGATTTTGATAGCACGATCGCTCCAAACCGAATTACCGCCTTCTTGTCTGGAGTGGACCGCGAGATCTCACAACACCGTTTCAACTGATGGTTCAGACCTACGCGGTTGGATAGTATGGCTGCGCCCGACATGGGTAACGACTTCCAGCTATTCTCCCCTCTTCAGGGGTCGGGTAGGAGAGAGTCGCAATCAGACACCGCACAGTCCACCGCAGACGACGTCGTCCAGGATTGGACACAGTGGATGAGATGGGACGACCCAGGAACCCAGGAAGCCAAGGTCCCGCCCACCCAATCGCCCTTTGACCTGCCCTTCACCCCGCAAAGTAACAACAGCGGTTCCGCCCCCCAGAATTTCGATATCTTTGGATCCACGGAGTTCTCTCCAGATCTATCGCTGGAATTCTCAAACCCGCAATTCGACGCTCTACTGGGACGCGATCAGGGGGCTGGTCCCCCAGAAGCGAGTCCGAATGATGGAATCAGGATTCCGTCCACGATCGGTTCGCCCCTGCTATCAGAAGGTGCAAGTCGTAAACGCAAGACCGGGAGCGACGATGACGGATCAACCGTGAGCGGCATGCTGCCGAATGGCAAAAAGATGCCGGCTAAGAAGCGAGCCCACAATGTCATCGAGAAGAGATACCGCGCCAATCTGAACGACAAGATTTCTGAGTTGAGAGACAGCGTCCCTAGCCTGCGGGCGTCAAAAGGTAGTGGAGCCTTGGTGGATGACGACGATGGAGAGGGGGTCACCCCGGCAAACAAGTTAAACAAGGCATCGATCTTGTCCAAGGCCACCGAATACATCCGACACCTGGAGATTCGCAACCGGCGCTTGGAGGAGGAAAACGTTGCCCTGAAGAATCGACTCCGCCAGGTCGACAAAGCCAACGATCAGACCATGACGTCTGCCGCCTCCGTTTCGTCGCCAAGCAATTGTACGGTATCGACCGAGTCGGGTGCCAGCTCGTCCCCGAGCGTTTTCTCCCACGTCGAAGACTCGCCCCGGGAGCATTCCCCAAGTGCTTCTTCGCACCCGCCCGAAGGAATGATGAAGGTTCCAGACGCCTTCAAGAGAATGCGTGCGGAGCCCCCTGCCGACAATGCATTTTCTCAATCATACATCCAATACCCCAGCTCCGGGACCAATCGCTCACAGTGCGGCGGCGGTCGCCGACGGTCCCACTACCCTAACAAGTACATGCTTGGAGCGCTCGCTGGGCTGATGGTGGTCGAGGGCATGAGTTCCCAGAAAGAAACCGACTCCACGGCGAAGGGCCTGTTCGCCCTCCCTATGAACTGGCTGTATAACATGCAACCACCCTCACTGGCATATTGGGAAGGCGTGGTCCGAACATCCTGGCACTCGTGGCATGTCCGAGCGATTGCCCATTTTCTTTTTCTGGCCGTGCTGGTTGTCGGGAGTGCATTCGTCGTTTTTGTATATCTGTTCAACTCAGGCCCAGATGCTTCACCGTTGACGTCGTCCAAGCCAGAGACGACCCGGCTGTCTTCGACCAACTTCCGACGGCAGGCTTGGCTGACGAGTATTCAGCAAGTCGGAGTTCCCCGCCACCGATTCTTCCACGAATGGTATGTCGTCACGTCTCGATGTTTTGAATACGTCCTCCGCTGCCTGATGGGGTGGAATCTCTACTCATGGGCGACCGGGGTCACAGAGGAGGATGAGAAAGGCCGGGTCAAGACGTGGGACATTGCTATCGATGCGCAACTGGCCGGTGGTGATGCCGAGGTCAGTAAAAGCCGTTTGGTTCTGACCATCTTCGCCGCTGGAACCTTGCCCCGGAGTCCCATGCGGATGATGCTGAAAGCGTTGCATTGTCGAATCTTGATGTGGCGGGTCGGCGACCCAGGGTCCTGGACCTTCCACATATCCAATGACGTGGCCCGTGGCCTCGCACGGTATCAGTGGGACCTGGCCCGCCAGATGAACGACGTGCTTCCTAGTGACCACCCTGATGCCCTGCCAAGTTACCTGGCCGCGCTGTTGAAGATCGACAGCGAGGAGGTCATGACCCACAGCATAATTGAGCGGGCGGCCAACCTTACCTGGAACCGACCCACGCAAGAGGGAATCGATGACGACGAGGCGCTGTTGGACGTTGTGGAAGAAGATCCCGCTATCCAGTCCTCTCTCGATGCCCTAGCTGCCTGGTGGTCTAGTCACCTGTTGCAGCGCGCCTTGCTGAACTACTTCGAGGCTAGCTCGGGTGGGCCCGAGGCCAAGGAAAGCCGCGATCTTTTCAAAAACAAGATCAAGCTCGCTCTTCAGGTAGCACCGCAGCCGTCCGCCGCCCATACACGGGCTCTTGCCATGATGGCCGTGTTCTTCGAGCAGGATCGGGTAGCCAATATTGGAGCTGTTCTTGCAGCTCTGCCCAAAGACAACGGCAACGACATCCACAACACGTCATCGAACTTCCTAGACTCGTCACTCCCAGTGTCTGTGCGGGAAGAGATCTCCATTGCTGTCCGCTGCGCCATGATCGCCGCGATCTTCACCGCCCGGACCACTGGCGATACCTCCCTGCCGTCTTCGTTCACCATGCAAAAGGCCATTTCCAGGTTCAACCGCCTACCCCTGGACCCTGTCGAGCTAACCTTGCTTGGATTCGGGGCGGTCTACCACCTCCTCCACGTGCTGGCCTCCGACACGGATTATCTTTCGTCCTCCGAATCGTCAGGCTCTACCACCTCGTCTAGGATTTCCACCCCCTTGTCATCCGAGGCTAGCTCTGGCGACGAAGGCCTGAACGGGGTGTTGCCTCGTTCCCACGGATCTTGCCAAGCCATCCCCCACCTCGGCCGCGTGGCATCTGAGCTTATGTACTGGGCTCGTAACGCATACAACCCGGCCTTCTACGGGTTTACGCCAAAGCTTGTGAAGATAATTGAGACCGAATGCACGGGGCTCTGTGTCAGCGCGGGAATTGACGTTGCTAGCTATCCTCGTATCCAAGGCACGCGCACCAAAAGCAAGCGTAGCCGAGACAGGAAGAAAAGAAAGGCCAATAGACGAGCCAAGGTCAGCGTGGCGGATAAGCAAAATGCGATACAGGGCCACATCCACCGTCGCTCGAGCTTAGGATACTCGGCCAGCGACGACACTGGCTATGGGAGTCTCGGCACTGAAGACCCTGCTACAGCCCCGGGGTTAGCAGGTGGTACCACTCTGTAGCTGGTCTTTTCCTATTACCGCAAACTGTTTTCATACTTCGTACATTCTAGATCTAGTCTAGACAGGCCATGGATGGAGGACTAATAATTCGCTTGCGGGGACGGGATGGTTATGGTTGTTTTCTCTTCCTATCCTGGTTTGCTGGTATATCAGGCGTTCAGGCTGGCGGTGTTTCCCAAACGTGTATCTTCCCTCCAATTCTACAAGTGAGGTCTTGGTCTTGGTCGGTGTCTGCGAGAATCGTATTCCATGCTATTGTTGTCCCATTCAAGTCATTTCTAACCTTACGCTTTTCCATTTGGTCCTTGAGTTACGTACTGGGCAAGGTAGTGTTACAACTGACAGGAACAGCAAGCAGCCTTTGTTTGAGCCTTGTCCCAATTCATGAACAATGTTCCACGTTGACTGCTGCATGCAGCGACCACGCCGGCCGAAGAGGTCTAGACCCCGGCGCAAAACACTTAAGGCTTCCCTTTCCGATTCCTGATTCTAATCCTGTTCTATTCTGCCACTATTCCCACCTACGCCTCGTGGCTGATGTGGACTCGGACGTTCCCGGGACACCACCCAGGCCCATGGCAGTGTTTCACCATCTTTGAAAGTTTTTTTTCTGGATGTGTCAGAGACCTGACGTCTGTGATTGATCTTCGGCAGTTACGCAGAATACAAAATGCCGCTGCCGAGTCTATTGTCTTGAATGAACCAGTCATCCGGGATTTCTTATGACGTTGACGTTGCACTGGCTCTTCATACTTGACACTTTACTCCCCATTGTGACGATATAGATTGTTCGGCACCTCCGACACGTTCATATGCCGTCTCCCTGTGTCTTTCGCAAGCCCTGTGGAGCCTCATTCGAGGTTTCTCTGCTCTTTTAGGCAACCGCTTGAGCGACTGGTTCGTACTGAGGGGCGAGTGATCCGAGTTTCTGCTCCCTCGGTATGCTGTAACTGGCGTGGGTGAGTAGGCTGATTGATCATGCTCTCAGCTGGGGAGGAGAAATCTTCCGCCTGGTTGATATCGTATGACGAGAATTTCAATTTGTCTGTTAAATGATATATCTATGTTCTATTTAAACGTTATCATGAAGCCAAAGTCAAGCCCACGAGATCAAAGTTGTCTGCAAGTGACTGCTGTGGGCCTTGAAGAAGCATTCCTGACGACCGAGCAGCTCCGGATGGAAGGCCAAACGGTTGTTATGCCGTTTCCGGCGATATTTTCTTCTGTTGTACCCCGGTGTTCCCAGTCGGCAATTACCTGGATGGGTTAACAACGTCAAATAATGGCCATGGATCGAAAGGCTATGCAAGGCTTGCACTCGATTGTATCATGAACCTGGGGGGTTCCAGACTGACGAGAAGTGGATCGCCGTGGTGCCGTCTGGAAGGTCCGTTGAAAGGCTGTCTAGGTGCACGCTTACATTCTCCAGGCATGCCACCACATTCCTGTTGGTTGCAGCCGATCTCTTGGCTCCGCTCTAATCACAAGAATAGGGTGAAAAGCCTGACATGAAGCCAACCCAGTCCAATTCCCGTAAATGAGAAGTGACAGCCTGTGTTGGGCTGCGAAAAGGATGCATGACGGCACCGTCGAAGTCTGTCAAAAGGCAGACCCACAGCCCTGCCAGCTCTTACCCCTGCATCATATACTTGACAACCTGACAACTATCACTGCTAGGCAGCCTGCACCGCTATATTGGAGAATTTCGGTCGACTCCTAAGCTGTTGTCGCTGATTGAAGATCTGATGTGCAGCAGCCTGCTGCTTCTCGTTCGACCCTCCTGTCGCATGCGGAGTTCGACGCACTTCTCAGCTTCAAGAAAATGGGAGTCGATCTTCTGCCATCGGGGCAGGTACACACTCACACCGACCACCCTCCGGTGAACCCAGCTCTCGGCGTCCCTCTCTACTGCCTCGGTGGAGTGTTCGTGCTGCTGTTCTTCGGCCGCGCCTGCATACAGTACCATCACCGCTACCGACTAAAACAGGCCCTGCAGAAGAACGACCAAGCGCGGTTTGTCCGGCCCAACCAGCTGGCCGCCAGCCTCAAGAAGCATGTCTTCTACGCACCGCTGCTGTCTACGCGCCACAGTCGCGAGTTTCGACTGCTGGGTCGGTTTCACATGGGCGCTCTTCCACTGCGACTTGAAACGGGTCTGTTGGCGGGGTACGTACTTTTGAACCTCATCTTCATCGTTGCTCTCATCGACTGGTGGCAGATCTACAAGGAGAAGATGTTCCAGTTGAAGTATGCAGCGGGCCATCTGGCTGTCATGAACTCCCCAGCGCTGGTGTTGACCGCCGGCCGGAACAATCCTCTGATCTGGCTGCTGGGGGTGCCGTTTGATACGTTTAACTTGTTGCACCGGTGGGTTGGACGGGTCATGGTTGTCGGCGCAATTGTACATATGAGTTGCGTGGTGGCGGGAGACGCCAGAGAGAGTGAGCTTTACTTCTCTATTCTTACATTCTATCATATCTCGCGTTTGCATACTGACGAGACAGTGACCATGGCCGAGATTACACATATGTTGTGGTCCAGACCATTCTACATATGTGGAATGATTGTAAGTGACACGCTGCTGTTTAATATACCCATTTCTCACAGTCAGACAAGGCTCTCATATCATTTGTCGTTATATTCTTCCAATCGCTGTCTCCGATCCGCCACGCCTGGTACGAGGCGTTTCTGCATTTCCACATCATATTAGCGATCTTGGCGTTCGTCGCCTTGTGGTACCATCTACAGAATCTGGCCATGCAGAAGGTTTTGCTGGTAACGTTAATCTTGTGGGGATTAGATGTGAGCTCCCCTAGCATTTTTTTTTTTCGCGACTGGATTTAAACTTGCTGATGAAAACAGAGAGCCGGACGCCTGGGAAGCGTCATATGGCGCAATTTCAGCAAACGCCGGACCACGGCAACTGTGGAGCTTCTTCCTGGTGATGTCGCCCGCGTTGACGTGGTCATGGCGCGCTCATGGACTTTTCGAGCCGGCCAGTACATGTACCTCTACATTCCGTCGCTGGGACTATGGACGTCGCATCCTTTCTCAGTAGCGTGGACTTCGTCCGAGCCGGTGAGCACGGACGAAAAGCGTACTTCAGGCGACTCGTTCAACGTGTTATTAGATCCGCCAGAGCGGACGACCATGTCTTTCTTGATTAAACGACGTGACGGATTTACGAATAAGTTACTTGGAAAGGTTAACACGGCGGAAGAGGGCCGATTCAGCGCTACCGCACTGGCTGAGGGACCCTTCGGTATGACTTCCCTATTTACACCTGGAGGGACCACGAACGAAGCTTGACACTGACACTGACTTCACTGCTCAGGCGGGTTGCATTCTCTCTCCTCGTATGGAACTGTTCTACTCATAGCAGGCGGCATCGGAATCACGCACCCAATGTCATATATACACGAGTTCATCAACGGCATCGCAGAGCGAGCTATCGCCGTACGGCGCGTGAGCCTAGTCTGGGTCGTCCGAAGTCTAGGTATCCCATATCCCGACCCCCCTCTATCCAATCTAAAAGCCGCCAAAAGAACAGCACCGCTAACCCAAAAACAGACCACCTAACCTGGATCCAACCCTGGATGACCTTCCTCCTCAACCACCCCGTAATCCAAGTCCCCACCGACCAAAAGGACCACTCTTACTTCGAATTCCTCGACCTAGACTTCTCCCTCTCCATCCAGATCTTCCTCACCAAGAAAGAGGCCTTCTCCCCCGACGACGAAAAAGACAACACCTCCGATAAGAGCCCCTGGGCGCAAGCCGTCCCCTCCACCGTGCCCATCACCATCACGCTGGGAAAACCTTGCTTCGGCGAGATTGTCGACGACGAGACGGCGCAGCAGGTCGGCGCAATGGCGGTTAGTGTCTGTGGACCTGGTGGGATGGGTGATGATGTGCGGAGGACGGTGAGGAGTAAGCAGGGGACAACGACGGTAGATTTGTACGAAGAGACGTTTTCGTGGTAGATTTTATCTTCTCTTATATTTTTTCCTATCTTTTACCCTCTTTTCATTTCCATTTCTGCCTCTTCAATAATTGCTCTTATCCTACCTATGTCATGATGTTGTGTTGTACAGTTCGTTCGCTGATACCACAGTTCTTACTATCTCATGTTGATTTGTTATTATATATATACCAGCAAATTTGTTAGATGAATTGAACTATGCTCGTTTCGTAAACTCTTTCAACTGTGAACATATTATCTAAGAAATCAAGAAATATTCCCTTGTAGTACGAAAAGTTGAAACCATAACCATCTTCAACAAGGCGAGACGAACTCGAGATACTTGTAGAAATCTAATATCAACAGAAAAGTCGACAGAAATCGGACCGGATGGAATCAAGAAAAGAAGAAGGAAAAGGGAAAAAAGGAACAAGATCTAAGACTCCATTCATTCTGCTGGTGAGTGTCTGCATCGGAAATATCTACGATATCCAACTATGCATCTACAGAGTGTATTACCGCCTATGCTCATGTGAAAGGACGGGTTATGCAAGCCTTGCTTTCAAAGGGAAAAAAAAAAAAAAAAAACAAAAACAATAATGATGATAATAACTTTTGGGCAATCAAACATGAGACCAGTAAGTAGATGACATTTTTTTTATGCATATCGTCATACTTCATCGTCAGGGGAGTCTTGCGGGGATCTTTGGCGGCGTGGAATGGAATGCGCGGTGAGTCATGATATAAACTTCTATTAATATAATGTCATTCAAACCATGTCTTTCACAAGTGTAGTAAGAATGAAGTAGGTACGTATCATTTGGAACCTGCCTAATAATGTCTTGGTTACTAGCAGTCTATGACGGTATCTCAATGACAGTATGTAGATCGATCAGATAAGAAATCCCATTTCAATGATTCACCATCTCGTAACTACATACTGCTAGAGACATTACGAAAGCCATTATATCTACAATCAATGATGACTCCACAAATATGTTGATAGTCCAAATACTCAACACTCTGCTCAGGAGTGTAAAAAAAAAAAAATAAAAAAAAAAAATCAACCCCGACGATAATCGCTCTTCCCCACAGCCAACGCCACCACAGACGCAATGCTAGCTCCGCCCAGGATATCGAAAATAGCGATATCCGCACGCAGCTCGCGCCCGAACCAATTCCGAAGCTCGACAGCGGCTAGCGAGTCCACGCCATAGTGGTGGATCGGCTTATCGAGGTCGATCTCGTCGCCGGATACGGACAGCATGCGCGAGAGCTTGGATCGCATCTCTTGTTTCAGAATGGCTGTTACGTCGTCGAGGGACTTCGCGGTTGCAAACACAGCTGCGAAATTAGTGCTGTTGGGGGTGTTTGCTGCGCTGGATGATGATAATGATGGTTCGTGTGCTGCCAGGTGCCGGAACATGGGCCGCTGCATCCATTCGGTTGTGTTCATGCCCATCTCGCGGACTTTTGGCTGGATGCCGACGACGACTTGGCTCTTTTCGATGGGGATGTGTGTGAGGGCCGGGTTGCAGTAGATGTCGAGTAGTGCGTGTAGGTCTGACTCGGTGATGGGGTGCAGGACTGAGTTCGCTAGGAACCTTTTGCGGGCATCCTCGTTCTCTTTGAAGAATCCTGCTGAGAGGAATAGTCCCAGGTCTAATGAGACCGCCTTCTCGCCGATTCCAATTCGGTAACGCGCGAGACCGTCTTTGAAGGTATTCCCCGATGCGTAGCCCGATTCCCCCCGAGCCCCGGTGATACCTGCAACGGAGGACATGAGGACGAAGAAATCAAGGCCCCGTGGTAGCAGCTCGTGCAGGTTCCATGACCCTTGGGCTTTGGGAGCTGTGGATGCCCGCCAGGAGTCATGTGTCAGTTGCTCGAAGTGGGAGTTCTATATCGGTCAGCAAGAAACATGGCAAGAGGATAACGAATTACGCACGCTGACAACCATCGACGCCTGGATGCATCCCTTGATTGATGGCATGTCCTTGGCACAAGAGTACAGCACAGCTGCCAAAGATGCACGATCTGCGATATCGCACGCGGGAGTGACCGCGATTGCGCCTTGTTCCCGCAATTCGGCTACAAAGTTCCTGGCATATGGATTCTTCTCACCCGATCGAGAGAGTAGGATCAGATTACGCGCTCCGCGGTCGACCAGCCATCGCGCGATGCTCCGGCCAAGACCACCTAGACCACCAGCAATCACGTAGGTCGCATTGGGATCAAAAGCGTATGTTGGCTTAGTGTCTATAACAGCCTACACAAGTTAGTTACCTTGGGTTGAAGGAGTGTGTCGTACATAAACTCACATTGACTTGATCATCATCTCTCAATTCTATCACTGCCTTGCCCATATTCTTCCCACTTTGCATCTGCCGGAATGCTTTCTCGATCTCGCCGACTTCATAGACCTGTGCAGACTGGGGAACTGAAAGCTTTCCTTCTTCTATGAGATCGAAAACTTCCTCCAAGGCAGAAATGACCAGCTGCGGCCGGTCCACGCTCATCGCGGCTAGGTCAAACGCCGAGAAGCTGACATTCTTTTCGAACTGTCCCATAGGGAGCTTGGAATTGGAAAGAATGTCGTTTTTACCGATCTCCACGAAACGACCGTAGGGTGCGATTGATTCCCACGACGCAATGAACTCGTCGGATGCCAAAGAGTTCAATACGACGTCCACGCCTTTGTTGCCGGTCAGACGCCGAATACCCTTCGCAAATAGCGTGTTTCGACTTGAAAAGATGTGTTCGCTGGGAATATGGTACTGATCCACGAGAAACTGTTTCTTTGTTTCACTGGACACAGTAGTAAAAATCGTAGCTCCGAGATATTGGGCAATTTGAATAGCTGCCTGTCCGGTACCCCCAGCGCCGGAATGGATAAGCACTGATTCTCCCTGTTGGAGTCGTGCAATCCGATTGAGTGTCAGCCAAGCCGTGCCATATGTCACTGGCATTGCAGCGGCATCCACAAATGAAAGCCAATCATTGGGGATCTTTATAACCGCCATGTCCTCCCGAACCCGGACATAGTTTGCATAGTGGCTGGGATGATATACCACCACTCGGTCACCAAGTTTGAACTTGTGGCACTCGTCCCCAACTCGCGTTACCTCACCGGCAAACTCGCCTCCGAGGGTATTATTATTCAAGCGTCCTAGTGCGATCAATACGTCGCGAAAGTTCAGCCCCACTGCTTTGGACCGAATTTCAATCTCGTTTGGCTTCAAAGGCACCTGCACCCTTTTGTCTTCGACAAAGTGTAGTGTATTGAGCAAGCCCGGAGTGCCTACTTCAAGCCGTAGGGGAAGGTCTCCACCAAAAGTCTGTGTCTCTGTACGCTGGGGAAGCTTTATTGTAGCAACCTCCTGATTCAGAGAACCTGCATGCACCAAGCGTCCAACTTGAAGCATTCCATCTATCTCAACATACTCAGTATCAAGGTGCTTGTTTATGTCTCCCAAAATAGAGGTAGCAATTTTGAATATCTGGTCTGCTTGATGCTCTGCAGTAGACGTATTTTCAAGAGACAAAATAGTCAACCTTGTACTCTGATTTTCATCACTGATAACCCGAAAGAGTCCATCGATCAGTCGGAATTTTGGGTTTGGCTGATGACCGCCTCCTCCATTGATCCAAAGGAGATTTCTCGTACGAGATAGGAGCTCGCGCAAGTTGATAAAATCCAGCTCATTCATATGATATAGAAACTCATCCTGGATCTCGAGTAGACAGACGGTCAGCGCATCAGGGGACACTTGATTTGTCAGACAATCCTGGAACGTAAGTTGAGTGAGGTTATCGATTCCAGAATTGTGAAGCAACCCGGAAAGCTTGTCCGCCAATTGCATTTGGACGGTGCTCAGTGGGTTTAATATGATGTTGACTGCAGGTTGACTTGGGCGTACTGGCTCCTCCTGAACAGCAGTCGAAACAATCATACTGCATTCATGGCAGCGCTCGTCATTGTAATCGGCGATGACGACGTCGCAACCTGAATAACCAGCTTCTTTGAGAAGTTCGTCCCATTTTGCTTCATCTACGCAGGGGTTCATCGTGCGATATGTTTCTTGGCCTGATTCAATTAGCATATCTTCGAACTTCAAGGTCACCGCATCTTGAGGATAAGCTTACCTCGCCACCATCCATCGAACAGCCCAAAAACAAAGGTGGTTCGAATGGCACCAAGCCTAGTGATCTCGAACAAGAGAAACTTTCCGCCTCTGCATTCCTGTTAGAACGTCATGCTTTACCCAGGGTGTCTCAAGTAACGACTCACGGTCTCAACAACTTCCGAGCATTACTGAGACTAACAGACAAGTTCTCAGTGGCATGGATAACCTGGTTTCAAAAATTAGAGCGTTTCGTAACCAACTTCAAACAATTGAGACTCACCAGAAAGGCAACAACAACATCGTATGTGCCACATTCGAATCCTTGGCTCTCTGGGTCCTGCTCGATGTCAAGGGTCATGAACCGCATTTTCTCGCCTTGGGCTGCAAATAGGTGTTGCGCCTGGGGAAAGAAAGAGCTCGAAAGGTCTGTAAAATCCCATTGCTTGTAACACGATGGCTTTATCTGGCCACTAGCGTCTGTAGTCAGTGTCTTCATACAAAAGTCGGTCATTGCTCCACTTCCTGCGCCGAGTTCTATGAACTTCATTGCTGGGTATTTGTGGGCAAGTGCGTTGATATATTTTACTATTTGTCCAATCTTGGGAAGATTGGAGATCTGTTGTACACTATTAACAAAACTTTTCCTGATTGCAGCCAAATGATAATGATACTAACCATTTCGAAATAAGTGTCTTGAAGCAAGTTCCCTTCGAACAGAACACTAACTGGGTTCTTTTCGCCAGAGATAAACTGCATTAGGTTTTTACAGACAATGCTCGTCAGAAGACCTCTTTTACTTCCATGTTCAAGCCGCCCATGAAGGTCATTCATGAAGGATGCATCTTCCATGCGGCTCCTCCACTCCTGTGAGCTGAAAGCAGACTGGCCAGAACTTAAAATATCCTGCTGTCTCGCTATCCACTCCGCATACTTTATCAGGTGCGGCGAGCCGGTCGTCTTCACCTTTTCCAAAGCAGATGCAGAGACCTTGCTAACGTAGACGGAGACGAGGAAATCAAGTTCTGTAAAAGCATCAACCGGCTCGTTGGTTTGCGGCTCGTTGCTCGCGCAAAAGATATTGGTCTCGGCGTTGTTTAGAAGGTCTATATCTGGCTTCCATTCAACATGGTGGCAGAGATTATCTGCAAGGAAATCAACTTCAGATTTTCGCTCCGCTGAATTTGCAATATTAGTGACCCTTAACCCTTCTAGGTTGAGCAGGCACTTGGTGAGGCCCTCATCGAACGCAACCATCGAATATCGGGAATCGGTCACGGTTGATCCTACCGAGTTGGCATAGGCCTTGATTCCATGCGCATGCGGATAGCTCAGCCCTCCAGTGTTGGATACCCAAAGATTTTCTATCTGGGTAGGAACAGCGACAGAGTCCTCCTGACCTGCAACTTTCATGACCATTGCGGTCATCATGTGGATCACAGCGTCCAAAGTGGTAGGATGGATCGTGTGGGGCTGCACGACTTGCGAGTCCTTTGCGCTGGTTCCAACGAATGTGCGAATAGTAGCGACGAGCTCGTTCCGGCTAGCATCGTTCCGACTTAAAGCTGTAATGGCAGCAAAAGCTGGACCGTACTGATATCCGTATCCAGTCAATTCCTCGTAGAACTTCTCTGTATCAACAGGCGTAGCACATGACTGCGAGGCGTCATGGTAAGCCTTTATAAGAGAGGCGTTCCATTCAGCATTCTCGCGTCCGTTTGTATCCATCCCTGACTCGTTAGACTCATAGCTTGCTTGAATGGAACCTGTGCAATTCTCAATCCAGTTGTCCGTGTCATAGCAACAAATCCGAAAGTCATGCCAACCCGAACTATCAGATTTGCCATCCTTCACTCGCTTGAGATGGATATTTGTCTCGATTCCTAGGGCGTGAGTAGGGATATGTATTGGCGAAAGAAACTTGCAGTCCTTGACAATAAAGCCGGCAATAGTTCGGTTTGAATCGGCTAGTTGTTTAACCGCTTCAATTGCCATGGCCACCATTCCCGCAGCGGAATACAAAATCGTGTTGTTGATCTTGTGGTCTTGGACCCACGGGATTTCTGACGTCCTGATGATATTTCTCCAGTGAGTTTCCATCGGGTTTCCATTGACATCCGGAATCCCTAGCAGATCTAGCCGGCCAGTCTTCCGAAAGCGATGGCCCTTGCTCTGTCTGCTTTCATGCCAATATGCTTTGGAATGGTCGAACTGATATTCAGGTAGATCAGCTAATACTTGAAAACCTTCAGACTGTCCCGTCCCAGCAGGCGAATTCACCGCCGCCAAGTCTACGGGGTAGCCCTCGCAATGCAAACGACCAACACATTCCAGAACACAATTCACTGCAGAGGCATGGCGCCGTAGCGACGGTATGTAGACAATCTCCTTGTCTTTTCTGACCGCCTTCAAGGTATCTCTACATGGTCCCTGCAATGCAGCATGCGGCCCAATTTCCACAATATGACTGACCGTCACAAAAAGACGATGGCTGCCGTCAATCTTGCGCGGCACGTTGGCTGGTTGGGAAGACAAACTTGTCAACGCGTCGCTGAACAGCACTGGAGATACCATATTTCTGACCCAGTAACGCGGGGTAGCTAGCTCTTCTCGGTGAATCAATCCCCCCGTCACTGAAGAGAACATAAGGATCCCGGTTCGCTGGAGCGGTGCCTCAAAATTCCCAATGGCGACTTCATAAGCGCTTGCTATTTTCTCCATCTGAAAAGAATGATATGCGACATTGACCATCAACTTCCTTGAGAATATCTGCTCTTCTTCAAGAAGCTCATGTAATGCTTCAATTTGCTCAGTCTCCCCAGATATTGTCAGGCTCTGAGGGCTATTGACGCAAGCAATGACTAGCCGTAGACATCCAAATGACGTTTCAATCTTGTTCAAATAGGCTCGAATGTCTGCTTCGGATAGCCCAACGGCAAGCATAGACCCCTTCTTTTTGCTGGTTTCGCCCAGTCTGCCAGCTAGAAGACCCCTGTAGTACGAAACTTTCATGGCATATTTTTTTGAAATAGCCCCCGCTGCATATCTGTTTTAACTGGTTAGCTAGAAGGGGTCCTATTAACCGGAAAAAATAGACGTACGCGGCTGCTATCTCCCCAGAGGAATGGCCTATGACAGCAGATGGCACAACATTCCAACTACGAAGCAAATCCACGAGCCCAATCTGGACGACTGTGCAAAGGGGTTGTCCGTAGGTAGGATCGTTGACCTTGGATTCTGGTTTCGGCTTTCTCATCTCATCTAGAAATATTAAGGATACAGATCAGTGTAAGGGATACGGCGCTTTGATAGCATACCTAACACATCCCACTCGCAACCAAGGGTTTTCAAATATTGCCCTGCGTCTGCTAGGGTGTTTCTGAATATCTCGTATCTGGGAATTAGTTCGCGGCCCATGGCATACCATTGTGCACCTTGCTATCTGCAGTCAGCGATGTTGCAACGCAAAATCGTAATGATGCTCACCCCAGTGAAAATGAATGCTACTCTCGGAGACGAACTGGACTTGATTGCAGGAGAGAATTCGCCAGCCAGGTTCTTGAAGCTTTTGTTTGGATCAGCGAGGGCAAAAGATCTCCATTTCAGGTGACTCCGTCTCGAGGCCAGGGTATGTGCTAGATTCCGGGCATATCTTTTTTTTTTCCCATTCGTGATGGTTAGATTAGACAAGTATGTCTCCCAGCTTTTTCTCGTGCGATCAATTCCATCCTTGTCGCCAGATGACCAGACAAGCAGCGTTGGTTCGTATTTCCCATTTGAGTGGCCCTCAAACTTCTCATCGATAGGTGAAGCACAGTTTTCTGAAGTGTCTCCTTTTTCCACGAATTGGCTATCTAGAGCACCATTAATAGTTTCGGGTTGTGGAGGAGTAATTGTTGTTTTATGTTTTCCGTCCTTCATCCCTCGAAGACGTAGTGAATTGTATGCATCATCAAGAACGATACTACAATTAGCTCCACCAAAGCCAAACGAGCTGACGGACGCTCTTCGCAATCCATCAGTCGGCCACGGCACGGCTTGTTGTGGTATCTATCGCTCCGAGTCAAAATTCTCCACTGACAATCTTGCCAAGGGTTTCTCACCTTTAAGCTAAAGAACTCTTCATCTATTTGAGGATTGATCCTTCGTAGATTCTCACTGTTTGGTGGTATGATCCCTTTCTCGAGTGCGAGGATAGTCTTAATCACACCTGCGATACCACTAGCTCCCTCAAGGTGTCCGATGTTTGACTTGACCGATCCCCTAGTGTTGATAAGCACTTACTCAGGAGGCGTGTTGCAATAGGACCTTACACATATAACGGCTCCTTCTTCGAGCGATATTTACGAAACGCAGATCCTATACCTCGGGTCTCAATCGGATCACCAATAGGTGTGCCTGGGATATTGTTAGTGCCTGAAGATGCCGTCATCTCAACGAGAACCAAACCTGTGCCATGTGCTTCAAAATATCTTGTATCTGCCATATCCAGACCCGCCTTCTGATACGTGTCTTGGATCAAACGCATTTGGGCCTCTTTGCTCGGTTGCAGGATCCCGGGTGTCTTTCCGTCCTGATTGGAGCTTGACGATCGAATAACAGCTCTGATTGTATCACCATCGCTTACGGCGTCCTTTAATGGTTTTATCACCAGTGCGCCAATTCCTTCCCCTCTGGCATATCCATTAGCATGTTCATCGAAACTATAGCTGCGACTATCGCGAGACAGGAGGCCCAGGTTGTCTAGCCCTATAGTCATCTCAGGTGCGATCATAATATTGCTCCCAACTGCGAGGCCCTATTCAGCAGTCAGTACTTTTTGAAATCTGACGCAAGACAAAGGTTTTACTACCATGGTGGCATCCCCGCCCCATATAGATTGACATGCCATGTCTAACGCAATTAAGCTACTTGAACAGGCAGTGTCAACGGTGGCACTTGGACCGCGGAGGTCAAAAAACCAACTCAAACGATTCGAAATCATATTTCTTGCATTTCCTGTCACATTATGCTTACTGACTTCCAGCGGGTCTTTGACCTGCAACATATGGTAATCGTCGCAGAAAGAACCCGCAATAACGCTTGTTTTTGAACCCGCAATAGCTTCAAGTGGGAGTCCCGCACTTTCAAAAGCCCGGTAGGCCGTCTCCAGCGCAAGACGCTGCTGGGGATCCATGGCCTCGGCCTCCGGACCACTAATTCCGAAAAATGGTGCATCGAAAGCGCCGAGATCTTCGGAGATGAAATGTCCACCGCGTGGAGAGATGGTGTCAAGTCGATCTCGGTCTGGGTGGTGATGGGAATCGATGGTCATGCGGCTGCTGGGAAATTTCGTCGACGCACATCTTCCCTGAACCAGCATGTCCCAGAAGGACTCGGATGAGGTAGCATCCTGCGGGAATTTGAAGGAGAGCCCGATGACCGCTAGCGGTTGGAGTTTATCTTCACAGTTGGTCGGAGTCATGGTCAATGAGGACACTTCCAATATTTTCCTGTCTTCGCCAGGGGCGGACCTTGCTTATGAATGCCAATGCATATCGTTGCAGGAGGCAATCTGTAAGGTTCGTCTTGTCTCAACCGCATAAGCTTTCTGGTAGCACTCGTGGGGCATCTGGTTGGTCCTCCGAGCAAAAGGACCCGTCAGCATGACAAATAAATCAAGTCGATCGTGATAGTTCACCAAAGTCTTCACGCTCATTGGGCTCCAAGATTCATAATCAGATAACCTACTAGTACTGAGTGGGTAACGACCCGCATGTCCATCGAAACAGTTCCCACAAAGTGTTCTAATGTAATCTTCCTGCCGTCAGCTTATATGGGTCGGTGTTATCTATAAGCGCGAAGGAATGATAAAAGCCGCGAACTGCAAGTTGCTTCCTGTTGGTAAGCAACAAAATCTCTCAACACACCTCTTCGTACCTCGGACCACAGGATGCGCATCTTATGGTATGGCCTCCTTGCCAATATCAACTCCAAATGTTTTATAATTGGTATTGACAAACAGGTAGCCTGCATGGAGCCGGCACAAATTCTCGGGTAAGAACATTTCACCTTAGTAGCTGTTTTCAACGCCCCATACATTAATGTCCACCTTAACAGATTTTCGAAATACAAATAGGTATGCGGTGAGCTCTCAAAGTATGAAGAAGACTGACCTTTCTAGCTGCCGTGCGATATGAGCTCGGAGATAACCACGACTATGATTTTGTGGAAGGGACAATTCCCTGGAATATGTATCCAGGTCAGTACAATCGCGCCTGCCTGCATGAGCTAGCAACATTCTGATAAAATCCAGGGGTCGAAAGAATAGCCTTGAAGGACGAACCTGTATATGCTTTTTTTGATCCTGGAACCCCGGACACGGGCCGATTGGCGTTCGCCCATCTGCAAAGCTATCTCAGGGACGAGGGTCCATACGACGGAGTAATCGCCTTCAGCCAAGCTGCCACAATGATCTTGACATATCTTGTCTACATCGCCGAGCAAAGACAGCTGGGCATCTCTATTGACATACCCTTCAAATTCGCGGTCTTGATGTCAATTGTCCAACCGCCGATTAGTTACAGAGCTCTTGAAAATGGCAAAGTGGAAGATGCTAGTCTAGAAGATCTGGAAGGAATAGTGGACATTCCCACTGCTCATATATGGGGAGCGCTGGATGTGGAGCCCAAAGGAGCTGCAAAAGCAAGCGAATTCTGCCAAGAGGATGTGAGGTGGACCTACGTCCATGAGCGAGGCCATGAGGTCCCAGGATATGGGTCACGGGTCGATGTTACTCGCGCGGTGAACGTTATTCGCAGAGCTGTAGAATCAGCAATCTAGTATCTATTGGTTGAATCGAAAGTCGAGTCCACAAAGTTTGAGGATGAAAGGCTCATCAAAACTGCCGTTCTGTGCCTGTAAACTTGCACTATTAGAGGGAATACGCGGTATAACCATATAACTCCAGGCATTTGGGGCGTAGTTCCCAACAAAGATAAAGGTGTGAAGAGCAAGAAAAAGAAAAGATAGCGATTTGATACACGTGATTGGCATCAAGCGTCTACCATCCTCTCTGAACAGTCCATTGTCATAGAAAAATCGTAAGTATTTCTATCCTAGATATACAAACACAAGTATTGACAACCCGGCTATCAAACCCCACATCGCCACCCAAGTCGATCCACCCATGGAAACACCAGCCTCAACCCATAGTGACTTTGGTACAAACTTTATTATCATCGAGATGCACATTCAACCTGGATCGAGCATGGATCAGCCTCTATGGACCACTTTTTCACCAATCTACTACCAAGCAGATCCACTCACCTATCCTTTTGAAAGTCCATCGTGAGGAATACGCCCGGGTTCACGATACGTTTCTTCTCGGGCAGTGTGGCTTCGCTAAACGTCTACATCACAAATGTTGTTAGTCCATGGACACGTATGCTCTAGAGGCAAGCAGCATAAACCCACATTGTCGGACTCCGCCGAGGCTCCGCCTTCAACGTATTTCTTTCCCACCAGTGCTTGCTGCCACTTCTCGAGTTCGCCTGACATTGTTGTGGATATTGCTGAGCGTGAAGAAACGGATAAGGATGTAAATTGTGGTATATTGCGACAGTAACGAATATTTATAACAGATAGAAAGGGGATACGCGATCTCATTTATATCTGATCCAGCTGAGCGATCAACGCGATATCCACCATTCTGGCCAGCCAAGGCGGGGTCACTGACGTAGTTAATATAACTGCTACTCTACGATATCCTGCCCGCGGCCTAATGTAGCAGTCTTAATCACACTGAGCTGAGGTCTGTCGTATTCCCGTGGCTGAGACGTTATCGTGGCTTGAAGATAATATTCTCCTATTGGTTATCTTCTCTTCTATCTTATCCTGTAAAAATCTAATGGCGTCATCCAGACAATTCCCACTGCGTCCTGATAGGCATCAGACACAAGCGTAGTCCAAGGTAACAATGGAACCTAAATAGGCACCACCCAAAACACAAGCCTATCCCTGCACGGCGTGCACGCATGGAAAGGCTAGGTCCTACTACCCCTTCATCACCCCGCCCTCTTTCAACGCCCATCTGATCAAATTCACAATAGTGGTACTCACAGCCTCCAACCTTGGAATCTCATGCCCCCCACCATGATCATACACCCTCCTCCTCTCAGCCACACAAGTCTCCAACAACTGCAAACTCGCCACAAACCGCGGATCCTTCGCGCCGTACACATGAACGGTTGGGATCCCAATCTTTACCGGTCCGCCGCTAATTTCCCTCCGTACCTCATCCTCCGACATGCCCCCCAACAAATACCTTCCACCACTCCACCTCGACGACCCCTGCGCCAGAATTGACTCCGCGTCCGCCTGCGCCATCAGCGCCTCGCTCGTCCGCTGATCCAAGTCCCACGCGCGCGCCGAAATCGCATACCCCACGCTCTCCATGATCGGCAGCGGGGACCCGCCGCAGATGAAAATTGCGGCTTTGAACGGCGGCGGCCTGTGCGGTTCTTCGGCTTCGTGCAGAAGGAGCGCGCTGGCGGCTAGGGCGCAGCCTTGCGAGAAGGTGAGCACCGCATCGTAGGGCCCGTGCTGCGCGATGTGCGCTTTCAGCCAGGTGGTGGTTTGGCGCATTTCGGTGGTCGTGGCATTATCCCAGTAGGTGAAGTAGGGAGGTTCGTAGAAGAGGTCGACTCCGGGCGCGGGCGGGCAGCTGTAGAGGCCGTCGAGGAAGTCGAATTCGATGTTGCAGTCTTTGAGGCGGGAGCGGATTGCAGCTGTTGGGACAGTAGTCAATTAACATCTGGTTGTGATAGTAGGGTTTTGGAGTCAGATAATGTGTTGGTGCGAGTGGTGTGACGAACAGGTCTGGGACTTGAAGATGGCACCGCTAGTGCCTCTTCCATGAAGACATAGGATTTTCATTTCGGTTACTGCCTGCTAGTGAACTGAAATTGAGATAGTTGTTCACGGCAAAAGCAGACGCCGGCGATAATCAGGGTATGCTCGCTAGCAGTGGAACCGCCAGAAAGAGTAACCCCCGCCGCCGCTGCAGGTAAGCAACACGGATCTGACCATGTTCGGAACCTGCTAGAATGATAGTTGGCGCACAGTTGTCTGGGTAATCCGTAAGCAAAGGTGAGACTCTCTTGTCTTGGAAATACCACATAATCGTCCTGTTCTCTTTATTCTCTCCCCAATGCAAGGGACTTTTCTGAACGATCGAGCTTCGTGGAATTCAAATAGTTCATTATCAAAGTGATTCGAAAATAAGTGGATAATCTCTGGGTTAGTTCTGATCTTCAAGTCTACACGACAGAAAATAGTGAGCGAAACAAATGATGAGAAATTTCATATCTAGACCGGACTCAATAAGCTGAATATCTCCGAATAAATGGCCGAAGTCGGTCTTAGAAATCGCAGAACAAAAGGTGTGTTGAACACCTGCAACAACGTCTGCTCCTGTGGGTGCAAACGATCTGAACTATCGTTGAAGATGATCCCCTTGATTCAAGTCCTTCCATTCATTCCCCGGCCAGCCCCCCATTACTTCATCTCCACACTAGCATCCACGCTCGCGTTAGCACTCATGGAAAAAGACGTCGGAGACCCAAGGCCAGCCCTCAGTTCCGCGTCTTCCATTGTCAACGTCCCATGTCTTCCACTCCCAATTCTAAACCTTCGTTTGATAGCCTTCCAAATTTCAATCAGCACAAGATAGACAAGCACACATCCGAACACAATTCCCCATTCCCAGTAGATACTCTGATGTTTGAACACGACGCGATTGACGAAAGGCAGATAGATGACCGGGAAAGCTATCACAAAGCCTGCGACCACCGCCCAGAAGAGAAAACGGTTGCGCCAGATCGCGGGAAACACGGTCAGGGGCCCAGGAGATATACTGGGGTCTAGGTTGAACAGGGAGCGGGAGAAGTGCTTCACTTCCCATGCTGTTACCAGGAGTAGATAGGTTAGTGTGGCATAGGTCGTGGCGCGTGCCCGGAAGACCGTGTCACACGTCTCGTTGTACCCTTCGTTGCAGTCTATTCCCATGCTGGATGATCCTGAGCCTGCGCCATAAATGACGCAGACATACGCCACGAGACACAGTGTCCCCATGAAAGTACCGTAGATCATCTTGTCCATGATGAGCTCTCGGGTAAAGACGCCCACTTTCAGATCGTGTGGAGGGCGATACATAATGTCGGGTTGTGCTTCCTCGAGTCCAAGCCCCAAGGCTAGGAATGATGAAGTGACCAAGTTGGCCCATAAAATTTCCAGAGGCGACAGAGGAAACACTGAGTTCCCGTGGCTATCTTTGAATGCAAGTGCAATCAGAAGGAGTATAACTTGAGCAATATTGGAAATGAGAAGGTGCATGAGAAACTATGGGATTTTCCGATGTCAGCCTGATGTATACGCAGAAGAGTGGATACTTCAAACAACAGATTTTGCTATTCAGAATGGGTAGTTTTACCTTTTGTATGTTGTCAAAAAGTCGTCTGCCTTCCTCCACCGCTTTAACGATGGATGAGAAGTTGTCGTCTGTCAAGACCATATCCGCAGCTTCTTTAGCGACGTCACTGCCATTCTTTCCCATTGCTATCCCAACGTCCGCGCGCTTCAAAGCTGGGGAGTCATTAACTCCATCACCAGTCATGACGCAGAACGCTTTCCGCCGATGCATAGCGTCTACCATGCGTACTTTCGTGGTAGGGCTGCAGCGTGCAATTACCAGAGGAAGCTGCTCGATGGAATCAATCTCTGCATCAGATAAACGATCAAAATCCTTCGCCGCCATAACAAGCCTACTCGATTTGGCATTGACGATGGCATCGAGAATACCGACTTCAGATGCAATAGCTGTTGCCGTCCGAATGTGGTCTCCAGTCAACATATGCACCGTTATACCGGCCATTTGACACCTTCGAACAGCAGCCGCTGTTTCGACTCGCGGAGGGTCATATAATCCCACTAGACCGCCAAATGTCAAGTTTGATTCGGCAGCACTCCGTGGACATATTTGAGTTTCGTCGTCAATGGGGGCCGTCTTGTATCCTATGCACAGAACACGGAGGCCCTCTCCGGCCATTCTGTCTGCCGTCTCTTGAATCATCAACTTTTCTTTCTCGCTGATATTCAATGCGGATATCACTGTCTCAGGCGCCCCCTTTGTATACACTTCAAGGGCTCGTGCTTTTGGGTTTGTGTAGACCACCGTCATTTTCTTAATCGAAGAGTCGAATGGGTATTCAGTGTGGATAAGAACATCCCGTGTTCGCAACACATCCGGTTTGCCAAAGCCAAAGCGCATTGCAAGCACGTGAAGAGCAATTTCTGTTGGCTCTCCAACGGCTGTCCAGGTATTCTCGCTAGAACCGGTTATCTTTGTCTCTGATGCAGAATGAACACCACTGTGTACGATAGACAAGTTGCATAGAGAAATAGCAGTTAAGAACGTGGTGAGGGCATAGTTTCCTTGGGAAGTCTCGGGATCCCAATCAATCTCATCCATTTGGACCACACCACTAGTAGGATCAACCGGGTCGGTCGTTTGGTCAACTGTCAACGTACCCGCACCTGGGATCCATGCGGAGCGTGCAATCATTTTTCCCTGGGTCAATGTCCCGGTCTTATCAGAACAGATATTGGTGACACCACCAACGGCTTCCAGGCATTGCAGCTTCCGCACAATAACATTCCCCCGGGCCATCGCCTTAGTCCCTACCGCTATCGTGATAGTGAGAACAGCAATTAGAGACTCTGGCACTACGGCGACTGCCACGCATATACCGTAGATGAGAACCTCTCCCTGGATGTCCCACTCGCTGACAGAGAAGACAATGATTGCGAGAAGTATAGCGAGAGCAAACAGAACCAGGGCGAACTTGCTAAGCTTGACCTGTAACGGTGTACCAACAAGTCCCAGTAGATTCTTGCCCGTATTTCTCAGCTTTCCGAGAGTACGTGCAAATAGCTTTAAGTCCTCATTGGGGTCTTTGTCTTGGAGGAGCTGAGCAATTTTGCCCATCTCGGTGGCCATTCCTGTCGCGATAACTATTCCTTCTGCTCGTCCTTGAGTGATATTGGACCCTGAGTATGCGATGTTGGTTCTATCCCCAATAGGAATGTCTCTTGAGGTCATAGTCGCATGGGGAGTTTTCATGACCGGGAGAGATTCGCCTGTCAACAAAGCCTCATCTGTGAAGACATTCATCCCATCGAGTAGTCGCATGTCTGCTGGGACAATATCGCCCACCGCTAGTTTGACAATATCCCCAACGACAAGTGACTCGGCCTTAATCGAAGCCACTCGTCCATGACGCAAGACGTTGCACAGTGGTGCCGAAAGTCGATGGAGCGAGAGAATTGTCTTCTCCGCACGATAGTCTTGCACAAATCTGACATACAATAAGACACCATCTCAGCAAAATGTAACGGGTAAGTGTATGCTTACCCAACGATGATGTTGAGAAGAATCACGGCAGCTATGACGCCTCCTTCAATATAGTCATCAATACCGAACGAGACTGCCATTGTGATGACCAGGACCTTTTCTTTCCAGTTAACATAGAATTGTGACGCCACCGTGCAGCAACACAGTGGACCTTGGACGAATATCATACTAAGGTCAGACTATTGGAAACTTGCCTCAACAAGATTTTCCATGCCGATACGCCCTCCATCTCGCGGAACCTATTAGGTCCATCCCGCAGGAGGCGAGCTTCCGCTTCCTCACTAAGGAGGCCATTTCTAGTAGACTAATCAGTTTCTATCCTTCGACAACCACAGCGAGTGAATAGACCAAAGCTTACTTGATATCGACGTTGAGGGCTGCCGCGAGGACATCGGGGTCGACAACATGAGCATGTTTTGAGGGATCCTCGAGATTTGGATGTGGACGTGAACCTTCTGCTTGCAGTTTCTTGGCATCATAAGAGGGCTCAGTTGGGATCTGTCCTGTTTCTCCTATGTCGAAGCTTTCTTTCCCTCCTACCCCAATAGGCGGTGTGTCTTTTTCTGGGTGATATTCCTTCGAATAAGGACATATAGGGGGTTCCGTCGATTCCTCGACATCAGGTGGAGAGCTTTCTATGCCCATTCAATTAGCGTTGTGATGAAAAGGGACGTTGCTGGAAAGAAGGCTTTGAAATCCCGATATAAACACCGGCAAATCAAGGAGATTGGGGACAGAAGATTGATGACTTGAAACAAAATCTAGGCCGGGTACTCTTCTTATCTTTATCCTAAGGAACTATCCGGTCTGGAATCAGGTGGAACATAGACGAGGGGAAGCCAAACAGGGCCAACCGATGGGGCGTGAGGGGCAGCCAACGAGCACATTTCTAAACCATGATTATCACTAGGACATGACGATATCTCTATCTTGGCCGACTGAGATTCCCTGTCACCATAGCCAGTGGAAGGACGGTGATTGCTGCGTTGAGACTGGGGACGCTAATGGCTTGGAAGTCGGACTGGATCCCATTGGATTGGATGTTAGTAAACGCCATTCACCGGGACTTTGCTTTGACGCCCAGGTTGACCTTGGCGTTCTCTTTGTCCACGTGAGCTGCGGTCATCTTCCATCTCAGCATCGTTTGCCCATTCTTGGAATCTGAAATAGGTACAGGCACGGTGATAATAGATAGACATAGATCATGTCACTGGTCCTTGGTTTCCCTCACTGCTGATAGGTTGGTTTAGAAAATCACACTTGATTATTTCAACAAGGCTGGACTCCGATCTGATAGCCGTTGTAGGGCTTCCGATTACGTAGTGTTGACCACTCTTTCTCGGCAACGTGGCTGAGCACTCTTGGACCTGCTGCAGTATCACGGGGATGTTTCAATTCTGGAATATGGAAGTTGATCTACCTGATTCTGTCTAGCCGATTGAATGGATTTTCACTCAACCAAGACCCGTCACATTTTGTGCGCCTTCTCGTTTCTTTGAGATGTCACTGCTTTCCCCAATCAATACACAATATCTGGAGTAAATACTATCTAGTACATTCGGAGTGTTGCGAAAAGCAGAGGGAGAACCAAGATTTTCTGAGTACTTGCTACTTCACCTCATTTCTGGGAATCACCCACAAGGACAGTTCTAGTCCTGCACAAGACATAATCATTAAATTCTGTGGTATACAGCAAGAATCGGGAGGCTACTTTTGCTTGGCCGACACCAGTTTAACCAGCAATCCAGTTTGATCCATTTCAGTCCAAGTGATAGGTCCGTATCAGAAATGAGCTCTTGGCAGTTAGCAAATGGATGTTCAATCTCAAGTGAGGAATACGTGTTTTGGCATTGTGATCATCTTTTATTGCCATCCAAAGATATATATAATCTCATGGTAAGAGTCTTTTGCTACCAGAGGCGAAACTTGCCACTTTCCTAGATATTAGTTGACAAATGTTTATGTGTATGTGGTCGGAATATCTCTACAACTACATCTTTAACATGCAAGCTTTATAATAATGAGGATTTCGTAATTAACATGGCCAACAGGAAGCATCATGGATAAGTTGTCGATTCAATCAGTTGCCGTGGGACTGCCACCCGCCAATAAGGAAGCGGCCCGCACTGCTCGGCCGCCCAAAAATTTCCCAGCGGAACTGGCGACGAAACTCATTCTCCATCAACTTCAACCTCTCTATCCACTACCTAATTGACGTCGTTTTTTGCCCGCGTACCCGGTGTCGACTGGACCCTTAATCCGAACTGCACACCGACTTATAGATTTTGTCACGATGGTGGGTCCGAACGTTACTCTAACGCCCCTCAGTCGAGCCGATGGTTCGGCTTCCTACCAATGCCCCTCGACCGGGTCCAACATCTTGGGGTCTGTCAACGCTCCGGTCGAGCTTCCTGGACGGCGGGATGCTTTGAAACCCGAAGAAGCGACTGTGGAGGTTTTTGTAAAGCCCGGAACCGCGCCTGCCGGAGTTGGTGAACGATACGTGGAGGGAATTATCAAGACCATGATCTCCAGGTTGATCTTGGGGCGAGAGAAAGGATATCCGAGGCGAGGGGTTGTCATTACGCTCGCGATTGTTGGTGGCCAACCTGCAAGGAGAGGAGATTCGGTGAGAACAACATCCCTGAGTAATTCCGGCGGACACTGGACTAATCGCGGCGCTTTCCAATAGTATCTCACATTACTCCCTGCGCTCCTGAATACATCCTTATTGGCCCTTCTCTCTGCCTCCGTGCCGATGTCCATGACCTTTTCCGCCACCTCCCTCGCCGTCACTTCTACCGGGGACATTCTTCGCGAACCGACCGCTGAAGTTGCCAACTCGGCAGCGTCGGTCCACGTGCTGGCGTTCTCATCCAAGGGCCATCTCTTGCTGAACGAGAGCCAAGGCGCGTTTGACCTCGATACCTGGGACAACGTGCGGGAACGCGCATTGGCCATATGCCGCGGGACGGCGTCGTTCGGATCCGACGGAGATGTCACCATGACCGTGGACGTGGACGGACAGCCTCTGGAGGGAGCAATCCGCGAGGCGGTCGAAGACCAGGTCCACCGCGACTATGCCTGGAGCATTGATGCGGTGTGACGGGATTCCGCATACGATCAAATCCGCGACCATAGGGCCCCTTTCGGCGGTTTCTACGCATACATGCTGACCGCCATGATCCGAAAAGCGACTTTTATGCAGTCTTTCTTGCTTGCAGGTAGTGCGGGCACAGCCAATCGTCTGTCACATTTGGGGCACCCTTGGCAGTACAGGCATCTCACGGCACATGCTCTAGTGCCATGTATTTTGGGATGCCCACGGCATATTTTGGAACCTACCATTTTCCCAGTCCGATAGTGGACACATCACCAAACCAATGGAGACGCCCTAAGTTCTCTGAGGCGTCGTTTTTTTTTTACCTTCGGTTAAATCATGGATGGCTGGTGAATGCACTACTGCAGTCGGACAAATCTGAGCAAAATACACCGACAATGCGCGTAAGATCATCCAATCCGGCAGCACGACGCTGGCGGGCCGACCAATAGAGTGATAGCCTGTTAATGACTTGAATACAAAAAAAAAAGAAAATCAAATGCAAGCATACTAAGTCCAGTTTTAATTCCGTATCTATGTGGTTGTGAGCAGTCAGGCTGAGGCAGCAACGGAAGAAACGTCACACTGGTCTGATTGACCCAAGAAAGACGCAGAGAAAGCGAGGCAGCAGGCACAAATGAAGCTCGAACCACAAAACCTCTCGTGTTTTGACACCGTCAGGGTATGGAGCAACGGGACCCCTTGCAGAATGACGCTGTGATGTGTAGATATGTTCATCCGGTGGGTTTACAATAGTGATCCTCGACTTACGCCATGAAGGGATGAAAAGGGGGTCGCAACGTATAAAAACCTAGTTCCAGTTGCCGTGAGTGGTTACCTGAAGCTTGAAATTCGTTCTCTCATCCTAGTGTCTATCTATTCCTTCGTCTTCCACCCTATTCAGTGCGGAGATCTTCCTCGATCCTTTCAATATGACTCCGATCGCAGAAACCATGGAAGGCGATCGAAACTCGTAACAGCCAGTCAAGGGCTTCGTGGAAGTGGGTTGGAGCCGATTACTGTCTCCACTGACCCTGAGTAAGACGAGTGGAGGTTTGAGCGTTGGACTCGGGAGATACTCCTTACAAGAGTTCCTTGGAATGATCCAGGGGAGCAAAGTGGTCCGCCCAAACCCCGTTACATCCGAGCTCGGCTTACGGTCCGCTTCTCAAACCAACTTTCTCCCCGCCTGTCTTTTTTTCCTTGTTTCCCCCCCATCCCCAATCCCAGCAGCCTATTTTACCGCATAAATTGCGACGTGTGTTAATCGAGCCGATTCATCACTTCATCAGGGGCGCCCTGATTTGCTTTTTGCCTGCTCATGGCATCGCCGCATTCACGCCATGACCCTGTGAACCATAGACCACCTGCGCTTGACCTTTCGACCGATATTGTTGCGTCGGCTCCACCATCCTGCTCGTCCTCCTCATCGTCGTCTGCCGCTGCCCCGCCTTCACACCCCTCTCCTGATTGCACGTCGACGGTTGGGGCTTCGCTCCTTCGTGATTATGCAAGCCATATAGACCCGTCGCAGACACACAACGAGATTCATGTTGGAGACCTTCCAGCAGCATCCCGAACCACCACCGTGACGTCGCAGATAGTCGCGGTTGACGATACCGCGGGCGCACAGCAATCATCATCATCTCCGTTTCTCGCTCTCCGATCCACAGCCTCGCTGGTCGGGCATAGCCGCAACGCCCTGTCCAGCGATTCGATCCCCCGACAAACCATCATGAAAGCGCTAGCGTCGCGGCCCTCGATGTTGAACAACCATCATCCGAACAAGTCCCTAGCGACGTCGCTGGGACTCCGTGCCAATAGCAACTCCTCCAGCCCCCCCGACGACATGGACTCATCCACGCAGAAATTATCGGCAGCGCTCACCAACCTCCAGCCGAGCGGTAAATGTGTCGACCATGTTTCTGCGACCACACGATATGTTATGCAGTCTCCTTGCTTTTTCCATAAACGTTTCGACGACGCGGTGAATATCCAAAAGGTTCTGGAGGAAATCGCAGATGATGAGTGGTTGTCTCATTCACGACTGGTCCAAACCGCAACGGGCGTCCGTGAGGTGTCCAAGCAGTTGCAGCGGAGGCCCATCCGACGCGCCGTCCGGAACGTCATGATCGTGACCAAGGCGCGCGATAATAGCTTGGTCCATCTTACGCGCGAACTCGCCCTGTGGCTTCTATCTACGCCGAGGTACGGCAACGAAGTGGGGGTCAACGTGTACGTGGATTCTAAACTGCGGAAATCCAAACGGTTTGATGCGCCGGGGCTGCTACGACAGGACCCGCGATATGAGCAGATGCTGCAGTACTGGACGCCGGATCTCTGCTGGTCGGCCCCGGAGAAATTCGACCTTGTCCTGACGTTAGGGGGAGACGGAACGGTGCTCTTCACGTCGTGGCTCTTCCAGCGGGTGGTTCCGCCCATCCTTTGCTTCTCGTTGGGGAGCCTGGGCTTTCTGACCAATTTCGAGTTTGAGAACTACAAAGAGCATTTAAATGCTGTGATGGGCGATGTCGGCATGAGAGTCAATCTGCGTATGCGTTTCACGTGCACCGTCTTCCGGAAAGATCGCCGCAGAGGAGCAGCCGCCGACGCCGTGGAGGAAGGGGAACAGTTCGAAGTGCTGAACGAGCTCGTGATCGATCGCGGACCGTCGCCGTACGTCTCGAACCTCGAACTTTACGCAGACAATGATCTCCTCACGGTAGTCCAAGCGGACGGGTGCATCTTCTCTACCCCGACAGGTATGTTTCACTTCACCCTCCACAAAAAGACCAATAAAACCCCCAATTCTAACAACTGATAGGATCCACCGCATACTCCCTCTCCGCAGGCGGATCTCTCATCCACCCCTCCATCCCGGGCATCCTCCTCACCCCGATCTGCCCCCACACCCTATCATTCCGCCCAATGGTCCTCTCAGACTCCCTCCTCCTCCGCATTGCCGTCCCTGCGGGCTCGCGCTCCACCGCCTACTGCTCCTTCGACGGCAAAGGCCGCGTCGAACTGCGAAAGGGCGACTACGTCACTGTCGAAGCAAGCCAGTACCCCTTCCCCACCGTCGTCTCCGGCGGCGGCGAATGGTTCCAGAGCGTGCAGCGCGCCCTGCGCTGGAACACCCGCGGCGCCATCCAGAAGAGTTGGCATGGCGAGGGTGACGCCGCTGCCGCCGACGCCGCCGACGAAGAGGAAGAAGAAGAAGACTGGGATATCGACACGGATGAGGGCCTTAATGGCACCGACAGCGGACTCGGCCCCAGCGAGGATGGCGATTCAGGCTCTGTCAGTCCTATGAAGAGGCAGATGAGCTTGCTGAGCATGTAGCGGTGCTCTCGTCATGCATTATGCAGCGGGATTCTTTTCCTTCTCTTTTTTTATCTTTCTCTTTTCTCTGTTCATCGCACTCGCTCTGATACACCAACCACCGGATGACGCGGTTCCGCAACTATACTACAACACAAGCATACATATATCGATACCAGATGGCGTTTCATTTGGGGGGTTTGATTTCTTACATGACGGTCACTTCCTCGGCATAGAATATTTATTTCGGACTTCGGATGGAATTAGCGATGTCGTTTGTCATATTACACTCGGGTTTTGTTATTCTTCATTTTCTTACGGGAGATTTGCAATTAATTGATTGATTGATTCATTCATCGGGCTGGATAGTGATAACTGGGTTTAGGAGGATTTGCTAGGGTCATATATGCTATTGCTCAATTCAAATTTATGATCGCTGTGTGCTTGACAGCGTCTTTATCTCCGATATAAATCCTTGGACATAATCTATAGTGATAGGCATGCTAACGCCAATTAACCTTCTAACCTGAAGATAGTACATACATACAGTTAGATGTTGATATGAACCCACCATCTTACCAATCGCAACACTCAGCCAACAAACCAGCCAATTCCTCAAGGTATTTCCGATCAACGTCGTCGAATCCGTCCGGCTCCGTACAGTCGATATCGATAATCGCAACGGTCTGCCAGAATCAGCAATCACCTTTCACCCCTTCAGGCTTGTAAACCGGTAATCAGAGAAAGAAAGAAAGACTCACCTCCCCTCCAGAAAGAATAGGCACCACAATCTCACTGCGACTACTAGCATCACAAGCAATATGGCCCGGGAAACTCATCACATCTGGCACGACGAGCGTCTCGCGCTTCTCGGCCGCGGTCCCGCACACGCCTCGTCCGAACCGGATCTCCTGGCATGCGGGTCTTCCCTGAAAGGGGCCGAGGAGTAGGGTGGGCTTCGCGGGAGTTGTGTTTGCGGCTTCGCCGCTACCACCCAGGGTGGGGAACTTGTCCTGGCGGATGTAGAAGCCGGCCCAGTTTACGGCTGAGGAGGGCGCGGGGAGAGCGGCGTAGGCGTGCCAGAGGAGGGAGGCGACGTTGGAGAAGTTGCTTTTGTTGGTGAGGGTTCCCTGTTGTTAGTATTGTTGGTTTATCTCGTTTGGGGGTGGAGGCGACGGGGATGTGGTCGGCGTATCGTACCTGATCTATTTGATTGAGGATTAGTTTAGGGAATTGTTTGGTCTAGTGAAGAAGGGTCGTTTGTTGAGGAAGACATACCCAGTTGCGTTGTCCTGTTACCAGACCGCGGGCCTGGTCCAGGACTTGTGCGTAGATTTCGGATTTGGAGACACTGGCGTTGCCGAAGTCGGAGGCATTGGCGGCGCCGAAGTAGGATGCGTCGGCGTGCGGCTGGATTGATGGTCAGGGGATGCGCTTTTGAGATTTAGGGGGGCAATGTAGGGGTATACCATTTTGCAAGTCAATTGCTTGGTCCTAAGGGTCAAAGTCGTGAGATATATGCTGGATGCGATGGCGATGAGGTGGTGGGTTATGAGACCCAAAAAAAAAGAGAAAAGTGGGGTGCGGAGAGGAAGATCGGCCTGAGGCCGGCTTGTCTGTCGCACACCGGCGCCGAATTGTCATCACCCCATTCCTTCTCAGGCTTCGTCATCCTTATCAAATCAGATCCTGTGCGTCTAATAGTGGCTTCAATCCGAGGGTTGACGGAACAGAAATGGAGAACGACCCCGCAAACGGAGAGATCGCGTGCAATTACTCTTTTGGTGACGGCGATCGATAAGGTTATCGATGCGGAGGCGATGGAGCTAGCCTACTACTTAACCGCGCCATGGTCTGGTGTGTCCATATGAACAAGACCTTCGATTCCGACATTCGAGATGTCATTATTCAGTCTATTCCTGATATCCTCTGTTGTCGCTCGGGAAATTGTCTTTCCTCCTGTCGCAGCCGTCCACGGTCCGACAGGCCAATTTCCCCTCGTCCATGACGATCCGATTGACATCGCCACGGGCAGCCAATTCTCGGGCCTGACCACATTCGCGCACATTCCCTATGTCAATTGCTTTGTGGATGATGAAGCTGAGTCTATGCCCTATGATATCGCATTTCTCGGGGCTCCATTCGATACGGCACGCTTGACCCCTACCGACTGGTTGAAAATGCTGCCGTCGCAAGCCAGCTAATGCGGAACAGGCAGTGACAGGTCGTCCCGGCGCTAGGTTTGGACCTAGCGGCATCCGACTGGGTAGCCGCCGGCTAGGAGGCTGGAGCGTCTACACTGGTTTGAACGCCTTCCAGGACTGGGCCAAAGTGGTGGACTGCGGAGATGCTCCGCTGACGTGGCTGGATAACACGTTTGCGTTGAAGCAGCTTGATTTAGCGCATAAGGTACATTCTCCTATTCTCATAGAGTTGACAATTGTCGGCCCAGATGCTCATTGTGTAGGTTGTCTCGTCTCGTTCAACCAATGCGACTAAGCATGGCACGGTTCCTCGGATCATCACCCTTGGAGGGGATCATACCACGACGCTGTCCGCACTAAGGTCGACAAACCATCATTGGGGACCTGTTTCGGTAATTCATTTTGATAGTCATATTGGTGAGTTGCATGCAAACCTTTGATTTGGGTGGTACTGATGAATATTAGATACGTGGGACCCGTCTGTACTGGGTGCGTGAAAGTGTCTCATTCACAAATACTCTCGCTAACAGGATTTAGGAGGAGGAATATCTCACTATGCGTAAGAGTTTACACCATGCTGGGTATAGCTCTACTAACCGACCTAGTGGTGTCAACCACGGAACTTTTCTCCATCTCGCCCACGAGGAGGTATGGTTTTCCTTGGTAAACTAAATCCCACAGCACCTCGTCTAACCGTAATCCAGGGACTCATCAGCAACAACTCCATCCACGTTGGAATCCGCGCCCCCGTGGTACGCCCACGCGGCGATTACCGCAACGACATCCGCTGCGGCTTCGAAATCATCAAGGCCCGAGACCTAGACCGTCTAGGGGTCAATGGAGTGGTGGAGCAGATCAAATCCAGGGTTCAAAATAGCAGGGTTTACATCTCCGTCGACATCGACGTCCTCGATCCAGCATATGCACCCGGTATGTTGCGCGTCGAACTTGACATCATGCGCCCAATACTCGACATGTTAAGCTAATTTGACTCATCAGCAACCGGCACTGCTGAGCCGGGTGGCTTCACCACTCGTGAGCTACTCTCTATTCTGGATTCTCTGCAAGGGCTTCCTGTGATTGGTGCCGATGTGGTCGAAGTTGCACCGGCTTATGACACCGTGGCTGAGACGACTACGCTTGCTGCGGCCGAGGTGGCTCATTCTTTGCTTTCCCTGATGGTGGGAACGCCTATTGGGTGAGCATCATTCGCTGTGGGTTTTATGGAAGTGATATAGAGCGCTTGGGATTTCCGGTTTGGCTATCAAGAAAGTACAATGATTTGGATGTATTAGCACACTCGCACGGTCTCCATATTATTGACCTTTTCTTACAACAAATATACTAATCCCGCAAGTAAGATTACCGGGACAGCTCTGGACTTTACTACACGCCAATACCGCAACCCAGCTCTGGCTCTCTCAGATGACGTGATAAGGAATATCCACATCGAGGGTATGAGGGCTTTTCGTACGCAATCAAGCCCTTATCACACGCTCGCCATCTATGTCACCCAAAGAAAAGCAAACCCATGTAGCTCCAACGACAACGCAAAGGCGGATTCCAAAGGCGCCAGTAATTGCTCGACGGTCTTTGTTCTCTGCTTGACATTGATGTAACAGTAACAGAGTTTCTCCGCACTACTGCAGAATTTGGACTCTTTGTTCTAACTTGTTGAATTTCTTTGGGGTTAAATATAACAGCTCCTTTTCGATGTTTTTGCAAAAATGGCTCGATTTTTTGGACACCGATCTATGAGTGTAGTGGATACCTCTGCAGGGTGGAATATATTTCAAAACTAAAACCCTAATATCAAGTTGGCCGGTTGGATTAGTTGGTCATATCGTTTCGTTAACACCGAAAAGGTCGCCAGTTCGAACCTGGCACTGGTCATCCTTTTTTGTTTTTTTCTGTTACATCATATCCTTTTATAATGTCTTCGGTTTCCTTTGTGGTTGTTTTTTCCTTTCTTCTTCTTTTTTTCCCCCCTAACTTACTTTTTCTTTTTTCATCATCACTTCTTTATGCTCTTTATTTTTGACCTCGGAGTGGGCCTTTACCTCTGGATGTTACAATCCATTGATCCAACTGCGCAATGACTCTATCCAATGAAGGGAGAGAAAGGAGTAAGGCAGCTTAACGCAAAAGGACATTAATGTCGAATCTACAACCACAAGCTAATGTGACAATTCATAGATTAACATCTAGTTAACCAAGTGTACAAAACTAACTCAACAACAATCTACCAAGGCGCATCGGTCCCCTTAGCCATACGCATGGAGCCCGAGTTCTTGTTAACAAAGTCAATGATATCCTTCCCAGCAGCCTTGGGCACCTCATCTTCAGCATAGTCCGCATTCTGGAACCCAAAGATGATGCCATCGACGTTCGCGGTGCCGAGCAACTTGCCCACGCGCTCCGTATCGGAGTCAGTGCTCGTCCACCCCAGCACCTTACCCAGCTTGCCCTGGTCGCGGCTCTCGGCACCCTGCTTCAGCTCCGTGCACGTATTCCACGACGCCTCGGTGCAGTCGCCGAAGCCGTTATCGAGGTGCACGTCGCCGTAGTCCATGACGCGCTGCGACGCGCCGATCTTCGTCTCGCCATACAACGCCTGCACCTCGTCTGCCTCGCCGGACAGCACAACCGCCTCGTTGCCGTTCAGGCTGTCCTGCATGACTTTGAACCCGCGCGAGTCCTCCGTGCCGAAGAAGCCATACAGCGCGCGCACGCCGGCTGGCTCGAGCGTCTCGCGGACAAGGTCCCGCAGCGCCTCGATGGAGCATCCTTGTCCTGCGTCACAGTCGTCCGGGTTCTTGATGTCCAGCCAGACGAAGCTGATGTCGGAGCCCTGCTTGCGCTGGTCGGCGATGAAGGTGAAGATCTCGCGCGCTGTGGCCCCTGCGGTGTCCGCGCCGCCGTCGTGGTCCGCCCACCACTCTTTGGTCCAGGCTCGGAGGTCGATCTCGATGGCGTTGGCGCCGTGGGAGAGCGCGGCTGAGACGGCTGTGTTGCGGAGGACGCGGTGCGCAATGGCGTAGATGGGGCGCTGGGCGTCGCGGGCGAGCTCCACTGGACTGGAGAGGGCGAGTCCTGCGAGAGAGGCCGCGCTGAGGCCGCGGAGGAGGGTGTTCATGAGTTTCATGGTTGTTTGGATTTGATTTTGAGTGTCTTTTTTATGTAAGGATGAGGAAGAGAAAAAGAAAGAGAAAGACAATCGTGTTATTGAGAGGGATGAAACAGCCAAGGATGGGTTATGTCCTGCCCTTTAAATGGGCATCATTTGTCAGGCCAAGGACCAGGCGTTAGACCAAGAACCAGGGTCATTGTGACCGTGAATGTGGAGAACGATGATCAGTAAGGCGAAGACGCAGCCCGCTGTCGCGGTGGAGACTCGGGGCTGGAGGCATCGGCCCGCCACTTCATTGACGACCACGCCTATGAAAGAGGCCCTGCACTGATGGGATCAATGGTGATTGGCGCCAAGGGTACGAATCCAACACTGTGATGGAGCGGGATAGGATGGGCTTCGATGGGGACAACCTCTGATTGGCGTGATAAATGGGTCTGTCACTAGCACGTTGTTAATCGTTCCTGAAAGTCTGCATTCCACGCCACAATATTTAGTGATTATAGGGCTATGTTTCTATATCGAGTGATCCATCCATGGAACGGTGACCGTAATCCCATGTACGATTGGACTACCCCTGATTATTTCGGTCTGGTCCGATGGAAGTCCGGCTCATCCAATCCATGGAAATTTCCGTCGCGTCTTCGAAAACTTTGATATAGCCGAGGATTCAAGGCGCGAGGAGATATCGTCTGTCTCCGGGAATTTTCCGTATCAGATAGATCACAGATACCGCTACTGGTAGTATATAGCAAGTGAAAAGACGACCTCTGAAACTGCCCAGGAATAGAAAATGCTGGCTGACTCAGGAGCAAGATTACACTGCAGATCCCCACAGCCGAGTGGGCTCCACGTAATCGCCATTTCCATAATCATTACCGAACTAGGCCTTGACGCTGCTGATCTCCCCGAGCGAATAGTAACAAGATTGGATATGATTCTACGCGGAGGTGTTGCTTGTCAGTCGAGGAATGATGTCTGCCTTGCCCGGTTAAGTGAAATAGAGGCTCGGAGAAGCCAGGTGACCAACCACGTAATATCTTCTCCCTTCACACTCCAGCATACGGAGTACATAGTATATCTGGACCCACCTGGTTCTAGCTTCATGGAGTAAAGTGTCAGGTACCTTCCTCATCATCTCTATATAGTACATACAGTATTACAAAACACCTGAATGACCTGATCTAGTCTTCCCAGGTTATCCATTACTCCTGCTTAGGCTGCTGCTGGACATCTCTGATAGCTCTCCCATGTTTCAGAATACATACAACAAGGGTAGTGACTGTAAACTTCAAAGTAATCTGCCGCGCTCGTAACAATAAATATTTCAGTGCAATTCCCTCCGTTTGGTCTCTCCCACTATAACGATGAAGCTTACTAGATAATTGTAATCAACATTCTTAATTTGTCACACGGGTAACAGGACCTAAGACACTTCCTCTATGGTCGAAGATCTGTAACTCTGTGTAATCGTTTTGATAGACGGCGTGAATGAGGTTTGACTCGGAGTGAACTATAATAACATTAGCAAAACCCAGAAAGATGTCGAGAATGAGAAACAAACCACAGCTTGGTGGGGTGGTGGCACAATTGATAACAATCCAATCAGTAACTGCTTTCTCCTCCAACCACTGATAGTACCTGCCTCCCTTCTTGAATCGCAAAACATGCTCGTCTATCCGATCGTAGTCCCTCAAGAACTCGATTGCCCACCCTTTCTCCGGGATCCAAAAATTGACTCTGCCAGCGCTCGTCCTCGACCATTCGGTACAAATCGGCACTCCCCGACCAGCTAATTTATTAAACACCCTGTAGAATTCGTCTTGAAATTGCCCCTCCAAGGGTCTAGGTTTTGCGGCACTTGACATGGTTTTACCATCGGTAGAGTGCTTCAGGTTTATGGCTGAAAACCCACGTAGCACCGCTATACACAACTGAATCAAATTGGCAAAATGGGTCGGTAAGGGATTCCTGCGTTTGCCGATGATGTGCTCTATCCATCTAAGATGTGACTCAGTATGAAGTTCATCTGCCCATACAGAAGAGAATGTATAAGATACTTACTTCTCGTGCAAACGGGAAGGAAGGATACCAATGTCGCACATACTCCCGACCTCATGCGTCTTACTCACAGGCATTCTGTGGACCCAGCCATTGCGATAACATGTCTCTAGCCCTGGTCTTTTGGTCCAAGAAATACTTCCGTTTTCAGCAATGGTTGAAAGAACATCCGCGCTTTCGGGTGTGAGTAGTGACTCTGGAGGGAACGAGCGGGCGACAGAGCACTTGAGAAGAAATTGGAAAGTAGAATCTTCATCACGTTCCACACCGTCAATGATAGCCTGTTCAGTTATCAAAAACACCTCCTCACGCTTCATTCTGTGGCGATATACCTAAAAAAAGATTAGCTTTACCACTCCATTTACAGCAGACATAAACCCAACTCGACTGCCAGAGTGGGAAGCAAAATGAAACATACATAGTAGATATATGCCATCATCGACTCCAACCCCCCCGGGTGCCCGTTCGTAAGTGAAAACAGATAGCTCTTAGCTTCATCATCTAGAGTAAATATCTCGGTGAACCTGTGTTGGGCCAGGCGAGATATAACGTCACTGAACTCGGTCTCGGTATAGAAAAGGCCAATTTGCGGCGAGTCTGGGTCCGGCTGCGGGGTTATTGTAACACGTTGTTCTGGGAAAATGCGGTGCGGGGTATAGATAACATCATCCACACCGGTCGATGGACTTCCGAAGGAGCAGAAGAGACAAATACGTATTTTGTGCTTTATCAGTCCATCCGATCGCTCCTTAATGATCCCATTCCAAAAGAACATATCTCCATAGGACATCTGGGCTTCATCCACAATAAGCACACTCTCTTCACCAAGGTAGTCTGAGATAGAGGGGTCTGAAAACTTCTGCGTGAGCATATTGTGGAGCGCAGTCCAGGCTTCTGGTCTGGCTGAATTGAAGTTTTCGAGAGGTGTCCAGAAAGGGAGAAGAAAGACACGTTTCCCCTGCTTTATCAGACTATCGCGAAGTAGCTGTGACAACGTCGTTTTCCCGCTAGCGGGAGTTCCTCTGATGTGGACGATGGGGTATGATTCGATGAGATCTATTAACTTGGTCACTGTGTCCTGTCTGGGACAAATGACTTTGTTTTCTTCAACTATCGCCATTGAATATTGTCAGTTATGACATAAGAAGTCTAGGGATAAGATCTGACCTTTTTGCTGAATATTGTCAGTGGGAAGTGGGCCCAAATTCTCGTTTGATACATTGTCCTCGTGGTCTGCGAGGGAGTGGCCGCATTCAGTGCATTCATCACCTAGTATTTTTTGCCGATATAGAGGAAAAAGACCTTTTGCACACGGACAGTCGAGCTTTATCCTCGCAGACCCGAATTTGCCTGTGCATTTGCCTGCAGACATGATGCGAACGCGTGAGGAGACGTTGGCAGCTTTGATGAAAGCTGGAGGGCAGGTGATGATAGTTGACATGCTAGAGGCCATATCTGCAGTTACGCAAGAAGAGTAATAAAATGGATGGAGCAAAGTAAATTGAAGTGAGAGAAAATGGAAGGTGCGAGCGACTCACATCTATAGATCTAACTTGGAGGTATTTACTTAGTCAGGCTTTGATTCATGATTACATCAGTTCCACTGTCCCATCATCCCACCATCACCTGAATAGAACTTACCAAAACATCTCTCCTTAACAAATGGAGTAGATTTACGTAATTGATAGCACTGCTTATAGAACTCAAATGTCAGTTTGTTGGCGGTTGAATTTATTATTACAACGCAATACACTTTCCTTGGCCAAAAAGTCGCTCTGGCAATCATCGCCCTATCCGGGGGCCCACTCTCCCAGCGGGAACTCGTCGATCAGGAACATGTGTCTTGTGTATGAACCAATGAGAGAGCCTCTTCGGGTTTTGTAGCGGCATTTTATATAGATCGCAGGCTTCCTTTGCCTATCACCAAAACCTACATCTATTTCCTCCTTGTCGGTCTTGATTATCCCTACTCAGAGTGCAAACTCGTCCATGTGGGTGAGTCCTTTGGCCACCCTCCCGTATCTGTAGTAGGGTATGAATATATCACATTCTTGCCAGATCTCAATCTTGGTGATATCCTCATGGGCTTTGAAAATGAAAACATCTCTACCAACTTTATTAAATAGTAACAACATCCCATGCAATACAAGATAAATAGTCAGACTGGTTGGACTCTCTACTACTGTTATAAGTTATAACAACTTTAATGCTCTCAACTGAACGGAGTTAAAGAACATGATCCCCAGGATAGCTGACTTTGGGCTTGCAATAAACCTTGGTATGCTATCCACTAAAGATAGAATGGTTAACAGGAGACTAGCGCCTATCCTATCTAACCAGACTATCATTAGGCTTCAGAGGTAATCATTAGCTGCGGATATGATTTCAAGGCAGGTACTTAGGACTTTGGTGCTGGTTAGACCCTTCAATTTTTCCCTTTTGCTCTATGGAATGTACAATGCTTTTTTCTTTTGTTAAAGTTGGAAGTTAAGCCCAGGATTTTTTTCACGCAATAAGCTGTGAAATATCTTTGGGGGCAAGGAGCTGTTTTGACAGGTACATAATATAAATGGCCAATTTCATCCCGAAGCTTAGCGGACATAACTCTTTTAATGAAATAGATTACTCGAAAGAGAAAGATTGAGAGTCATTTCTTTCCTTTACCAAACAGGTGCTCGCCTGACTTTCGTATAAAAGAAAGACTGCTCGCGAACTGATGGACCATCCGTCTTTAAACTTAGACGTTGATCAAGGATCAGAGACCTTGGATAATGAAGCGGGCCCTTCCATCTTATTATCTTGAGGCTGGCCCTTGAGCCTTATGCTGTCAATAGGGATTATGTACGACAAAGGTTCACTGGAGGTCTTCATGACCAAGTTACACCAAGATTTACTAAGATCATGTTCACAGGCCATGAGCAATGATGTATGTCCTTTAGGTGATGACACTCTGATCTGGATCTGGATCAGAACGAATCCTTTTGAGGTCTATGTGCGGCTAACTATACCAATATACTTATTACCAAAATTATTCATGGTTACGCCCTTGAAAATAAGTGGTAGGCTAGAGCAGTAGCATATCTGCATGTTGGAGAAGACAATACGGTCTTTTTCAGGCCAGTTGGCTGGGACGGGGGCTTGGTTGCTGATCTCCCCGAACAGAAAGTACTCGGTACTCGGTTGACTTTCAAGGACTAGCGCTAAATCCGAAATTCTAGAAATAAAAACACAAGGAGGCCGTTCATGAGTCAAAGTCATCTGTCGATCCACTCGAGTTTCTTTATATGGTCACATCTTATGACCTCGTTGCATGAAAGCAGAGTCATTGGGGGCGGTGTTCATGATCAAAATTTGGACAGTTGACATATGCTCATTGAGATTCGGGCAGGGCCAGGGAACATGCGACCTATCAAGAAAGTGGATACATCAGCGATGTCCAATCACTTGCTTTGAGTGTGGACAAGGCATCGCGGATGATCGATGCTATTGAAATCCTTCAACAGGCTGAATCCGGCAGGATTCCGGTAGGTACAGGTAGGTAGTATGGCATTCACCAGAACTAGAAACCAACCTCAATTTACCTTACTACTAAAGACAAAACTATATTACTAAAATCAAAAAACGCGCTATCATGGGCACAACTTCATCACAAAACAACTCTCCGTCACCCAGCAATGACGAGCTCTACAAGTACGTCACACACATACATACATATCAAGATAATTCCAACTGCCTACTAACTAACCCGACAAACAGGGTGCTCCTCATAGGTGGGGATCGAGGTATGTCGTCTTCAACAGTAGCACCCACCACTACTGTTGTCCCTTAGGAAAGCCCAGGTATTATACAACTATCAGTGCTAACGGCTAACGCCAAAAAACAGTCGGCAAAACGTCCCTCCAGAGATGCTTCCAACGTCACCTCCTCAATAAGGATACAGCCCCCACAACATCCGTCGACTACGTTTTTGCAGCACGTGAACCTCTTAGATCGACTCCATTTCCAAAAACGCGGAACTAACAAGCGAGTGACGCAGAAAATCCCATATATCGTCGTCAATAAAGAACGAGAATGGAAGAAAATCCAACAACCAGCAAGCAACACCCTCATAAGGGACACATGCGGCCAGTACCGCTACTGGCAGCTCGTACCCTCGTTTACGAGCGACGCGAACGTTCTCGTTGCCGTCTACGACGTTACCTGGCGCGAGTCGCTACATGAGGGGCTCTGGCGGGTAGAGAGCCGTGCGCAGGAGACTGGTCTGTCGGTACCTGTGTTCTTGGTAGGAAACAAGGCGGATTTGGAGAATCTGCGGGAGGTGTCTTTTGAGCAGGGAAGTAAGGTTGCTGAGGAGAGGGGATTTCGGTTTCTCGAGGTGAGCGCGAATACGGGAGATAATGTTGAGAGGGTTTTTGGGATGGTTGCTGCTGCGTGTACTAGGTCGTGCTGATTGGGGAGGTGGGTGTGCCCTCAGATGTCTTAGTGTTTATGAACGAGCACTTCCACTGCGACTATCCTCGTAATACACAGGTCAAAGTTATCTGAAGGGTAAAGATGACATCTAATCATACACAACTGGAATTGAAACGAAATCCATCAGTTCCCCAGATCCATTCTGCAATGTCCTCAAAATGATGGATTCATCCCCAAGGATTTCTATTGAAATTATTAAATCGACATGGCCTTATCCCATACTTGTTGGTCAGTTCAAATCCCATGCTTGTCATTCTCTATTTTTTTGAATTATCTTGCCCTGATTGGCATGTTTACCGATTTCCGCGATTGGATCGACATCTGGGATATTCGTCGGTTCTGTGCGTTGTATACTTGCCGGCTCAGCTTAATTTGACCTCTCCTCGCGTTTTCTCAATGGCTTCTCGTATATGTCGATAGGCTGCCTATGTTTATTGGTCGGTGTCCGGTCCCTATCCGCCGGATTTAGAGGTCCATTATTTGCCTTAGCATGTATAGACGCAGGTACAGGCGGAGGTTCGAAAAGACGATACACCCCTCCGCGGTATGGCATCATTAACGGGTTTGAAACGGTTAAATCTGAGGGATGAGGGTATCGGAGATGATCTTTACCATCGCCACGCATGTTTTTAATGACTGTCTGGTGGTAGTGCCAGCGGAGAAGATCATCGTTGACCCTCAATGGATCTCCGGGATCTCGACACACGGGATGTAACTTCATGCGGTGACAAGATTGCGTGCTGGGATGAAAGCTGACGATGCGGTAACCATTATCCGGGTCAACCGCAATTCGACCAGTCTCCCAGGCGTAGTAGAAACGTTCTTCAAGTGTGATGACGTTTTGCGCACAATGAACTCCTTCAGGAGGGGTCGGGAATGGCAGCAGAGAAAACACGTCGCCCTGACCGCTGGGAAATATGTACGCCATCTTTGTGGTGGGCCATTTCCCCTGTTGGTTTGGTCTGAGCATTCCATGGATGGTGCAGTGGCCGTGGTCGCGGTATCTGACCTGGTCAACCAAGTTCCGGTTGGTATGTCTACTGTCCAGTTTTCGATCTAGGATCAGCTGGCTCGTGACGCTGATGCTAGCTCCGTCTCTCAGCGGCCTCAGAACGTAGATTCCAC
This sequence comes from Aspergillus taichungensis, assembly GCA_002850765.1. Classification (NCBI taxonomy): domain Eukaryota; kingdom Fungi; phylum Ascomycota; class Eurotiomycetes; order Eurotiales; family Aspergillaceae; genus Aspergillus; species Aspergillus taichungensis. Next base: position 90,956 of record KZ559559.1, on the reverse strand, counting down.
GCCGAACTATTTGTTCATTGCTTAAAAGCTCAATATCCGTTGATTCTAAATAGATAGAGAAGGCTCCCTCTGCGTGGAACACAATTCGAATCATCTTGGATAGTTCGGCATTGGTGAGGTAAACCGACGCATAGAGCCCACCGTGGCAAGCGAGGAGATTGTCACTGAACCTGATGAACACGTTCCGCGCTTTCCGGGGACACTTGTCGAAATAGTCCATCTGATTCTTTGAGAGTATCATTGCGCTTAATGGTTGGATCCAATTGAAGTGCGCGGACTATCACAATTTGGCTTATATCAAGGAGACCCTAGGTGTCCTTGTGAAATCCGGCTCATGTATAGTTTATGCTGATAGTATATAGTAGATAGTAAGATAGTCCAGGCTAATAATGGTATGTATACCTTCAAACGATAGTGGATATTCGTGGTATAGATTGGTGACATCGATACGATGGATTGGCATTGGGATATATTGTGTCTGGTCGATGATGAGGTGCTCCTTCCAGATATGCACCGTGAAGATCACGAACATGGAAAGGTACGTCATCAGTAATTCAACTACATAGTGTGGAAGAATGGCAAGTGCAATCGGTCAAGGGCAGGGCTTGACTATGTGCCAGCCGGCATCTGGTTCTTCCTATTACAGATCGGCCTCTTCGCGGCGCACCATCCACAAAGTGCCTGATCGACATCTTTCTGTCGTCCTGCTCCACTTACTTTCAGTCCGTACTACTTTCTAGGACCCCTAATTAAGAAGCGGGCGCTACTTCAACCTAGCATGATTGGGAAATATCAGCATGTTCTATACCAATGACACACACACCCTAGAAAACACAGCGCCTCAATATAAAAAACCGGAGAGAAGAAAAAGAAAGTATTTATAAAGCAAGCACCCACTCCTCCCCCACAACCTTCTCCCCAAACCCCTCATGCTCCTCCTCCCGCACCAGAGAGAACCCCTCGGCTGCATACAGCCTCCTCGCCGACTCAAGAACTCTCTGCGTCCAAAGCACGATTCTTGCATAACCCGCCTCTCGGGCAAAGTCCACGCAAGCACGGACAAGCGCCTTCCCCACGCCTCTCCCCCGCGCGCGGGGCTCCACCAGCAGTAATCTCAGTTTCGCGGAGGAAGGCTGGTCCCGTTCACGGACCAGCATGATGCAGCCCAGGTTGCGGCTTTCATGCTCGTCGCTGCTGTCGTCGTCTTCGGCAATCCAGCAGCGTTCGGTGGCTGGGTCGTGGTGGGCTTGGAAATCGGCAGCGATCTGGTCAACGAGGGTGGAGAAACCCTGGCCCCAGTTGTGTTCTTCAGCGTAAAGGGCGCCGTGGCGGGCTGTTATCCAGGGGATGTCGCATGGAGTGTGGGTGCGGAGGGTGAAGGTTGTTTGTTTGGAGCCCATATTTTTTATATAGCGCAGTGCGTGTGATGGTGTCAATTGGTGTGGAATACGAGGTTCAGGCGAAGTTGACTATAAGTGATCTCCTTTGGAAGCCGTATTTTGTCTTTTCGCGATGTTTCTCTGCTGTCGCGGATATCTTTCATCATCATTTTCTGCTCCGATATCGTTCTGATTTGTTCGGGATGCGTGTGGGGCTTTTTTCTCCCCGCTGTCATTTGTAGGGCGTGCACGGTGGGGATCTACCCCTGTCTGCTTGAGTCCATCAAACGTTGATACTTTGTCATATAGGTCCCATTGACGTATGGCAGCTGCGATACTCGATAATATCCCAATCACCATTTATCATATAGAGTCGGATGATGCAGTCGGCCTGCAGCTAGCATGGAGATAAGCCATAATTGCGACAATAAAACAACCGGCCTTATCACAGCTTCGGTGATGGAGATGGAATCAACACTGGGCGGATTATTCCCGGCTATCAAGTCGACTGGCACAAAGAGATCTGAACCCGTTGAAACGATCACCAATTATGCAGCCTACCCTCATCCCAAATGTTTCAGAGTATCCCATCCTCACCGACATGATAAGATGGGGTGGGAGGGATCCCGACCCCTTGCATCGATCTATACCGAGACACCGCTGCACTATCATTCCAATGTGTGACTGTTGCGCTTTCCTCTTTCATGTAGTCATAGTATTCAGGACGTTCCAGTTCTTCACAAGATAAATTTGAGAACGCCAGCAAATTTGCGATCCACTCCAGTGCATTATCCGCCAGCTGAGGCGACACAAGAATTGGCCTCGAGTTTTCCATCGACGTAATGTTGTACCTTACCTCTTATGTAAACCGAGAACCTTTGAAACATCAAGATACGCTATCAACACGGAAATTGATCCTAACCCATCTGTTGAGCCCTAGCCGAGGATGCCCTTCTGCCTCAGGCACAAGCAAGGAGACCCGCTTATACGCAATACGAAAGGAATACGCAACACGCGGCCCCATCTTGCCGGTCCTGATAGGCCCACTGCGAACCACTTCGACAGTCTCCTAGATTAAGCCGGGGCTTTTAGCAGAAAAGGTGGTTAAGTAGGGGGAGTCGTATGGTCTGGATGGAAGGATTCCACTGGTCTGGACTGGGGGTGGACACTGGTATGCACCTGTATAAAAGGCCTGGGGCCGTCACATTCTGGCCTCTTTTACTCTCCAACACCTAGCCCCTGCAAAAAAGAATTGAAAGTCTATAAGATATACAATGACCGACATCACTGGAAAGACCTGTCTCGTAACCGGCGGTGCCGGCGGCCTCGGCAAAGCCATCGCCACGCGGTTCCTCGCCGCCAACGCCAACGTCGTCATCTGCGACATCAACGAGGCCAGACTGCAGGAGACAGAGACGGAGTTGTCGGGCAGCAGCAGCGCGGGGAAGATCAAGGCGATCAAGGCGGATATTACGTCCGCAGCGGCTGTGCAGGCCCTCTTTGACGAGATTGTCGCCACGTTCGGCAAGGTCGATATCCTCGTCAACAATGCCGGCATCATGGACCGATTTGACCCCGTCGGCGACCTCGACGAGTCCCTCTGGAACAAGGTCATCGCCGTGAACCTGACGGCGCCGTTCCTCCTGAGCAAGCTAGCGGTGCAGAACATGCTCGCGCAGGAGAAGGTCGAGGGGAGCATTGTTAATATCGTTTCATTGGCGGGTCGGGGTGGCGGCGTTGCAGGTATGATATAATCCCATCCCCTCCCCCTTATCTGAGTGTCTGGTTACTCTACATTGTGTGGGGAAGTGCTAATAATGCTCAGGCGCGGCTTACACGGCCAGCAAACACGGCCTGGTCGGTCTCACGAAGAACACAGCCGTCTCGTACGGCAGCAAGGGCATCCGGTGCAATGCGCTCATGATGGGCGGCATGGACACCAACATCACCGAGGCGTTCATGGCTGGAATCAACCTCGAGGCCAAGGACCGCATTGTGGAGCTCATGCAGGCGATGCGGGTCCCCATGTGTCCGTTGGGAGAGGTTGCCGAGGTGGTGTTCTCGATGACGTGTGGGCCTGGAGCCAGGCTGATGAACGGGAACTGCGTGCCTGTTGATAATGGCTTTTCGGCTGTTGCTTAAACGGAGAGTTGGGGAGGGGTGGTAAATTATAAATTATTGTGTATATAGTAGAATAATCCGAGTCATAGAATTGTTATTGTATAGTCTCGAACAATTGCACCAAAAAACTCAAACAACGGCACTTAAGTCAGGCTGGAAATGAGTGGTATCCCCAGCATCTAGTGATATGATATATACGTAGTACGGACGCGTTGACACGTCCCAGTCTACGACACTGTTTGGGTCAGCCTTATAAGTGGATTTTCGCGATCGGTTGTACTTTCAAGTCGAGGAGTTGATGCCATTGGTTGGTGTTTTTGATGACGAATGAAGAAGACAGGGGAGAATGTTCTAGAGTACGAGCTTATTTCGGTCCCAAGGTTGGCCAGGGCCTAAGTGAAATTGGACTGGGGGTCAAATGGAGTGAATGTTTATTGAGGGCTGCCTGTGGTTGTTGTCTTGATCAATTTGAGGTTTGTGTCCCTGATATAGCAAAGTCAGTTACAGGACTGCCGCCTGTACAATCTGGTCAAGATAGTTAACCAGTTGTTGAGATCTTTCCGTGCGTATATACCGAGTATTCTTGGACAGCGTGAGGTCGATAGAGGGAACACTGAGTGCAGATATAGTTTTAGGTGAGAACTCGAGAGCCGAATAGGTTGGAGAGAATTTATCCGAGTAGTTAGGCGTGGAGGTCATCTTTTTACTGTGTGGGTCGACTACGATTGCAGTTTCACAGCTCAAGTCATCTGGGATGGGACCAGAAATATGTGGTATCCTGAGTAATTTCCTGGTCTTTTAGATAATCATTCCTCCTGAGTGGTAGCTGACATCCATTCTCCACGGCCCTTTGGCTGATGGTCTGCAGTAGTAGAAGTAATAGGCTCATACAGGCTCAAGAGCGTAAGGAGTGGTTCAAGCCATGAGCTGAGCCACACTGAAGACTGCCCCTGATAGAAGATTAGACCCCGAAACCCCGAGGTTTAGAAAGGGAACAGAACGAGTCACTATCATGCCGTAAATAGTACCATTCTATGGCTCAGCCACATCGTTTTGTGAAGGAGGGTAGTGCGGCACAGGAGGAACCAGCGGCCAGACAACTTATTATGTCATTTGTATCTTAGGCCTTCTGCAGGAACGACAGGGATATTTGATATTGTCCTCCATTGGGTCACTCGGGGCTGAGGTTAGACAATGCTGTTGCTTGAAAAGTTAAGTGAGTTGATACCACCCTATCATACCAGATGTCACCCACCCTTGGTCTTGGTCGTGGGTTTACACACAGCCACGGTTTGACTGGTCGATCGTTCAGTGGGATGTTCGAGACGCCGGGCTTTGGCCGCACTAGAAATAAGGGTGTGTGATGGTCATTTGGTAGATGCGATCTGGAGATGTGATGGAACCCATGTTTCATACCCTCGACCTTGTGAGGGCTCGAGTTGAGTCAAGTTGTCTGTCAAGTTTAATACTGATTCTGGGTCCCACAAAGACCGGGTATCCTAGACTTGATCAACATGGATTCAATGCACCCTTTATGATATGAGAGCGATGGACACATGATCCCTAAATTCTTGAAATTCCCGAATTTCAAAGTGAGGTAGAACATAGTTAGATTTAACAAACTCTACGAGAACTAACTAGACTTAATCGACTGTTTCTAATGTTTATAGATCCCCGAAAGCCGTGAGATGTGTGATATATGCTCATCTGAAGTGGTAAATATACTACTTCAGGAGAGCGAGTCAACAAGGTATGTAGATCAGTCACGGAGACATATACAATCTCTATCATTATAAAGTTTCATGATCACTAGTACATACGTAGTTGATTCTATAATTATTTGTGTATGGGAGTCAGGACAAGACACTATAGATGGACAGACCACGATCAATAAGCACATAAGGAAGTGAACCTTGATAAAGTAGCTCAAATACCAGAAAGCTCTACGAAGTTCTAGACTTCCCATAAGTACAGTGAAAGCTTCAGCCTTGAATCAAAACTACCTCTTCATGAGCCAAAAGAACCCAAATCCTCACCCCATTCCTCACCCGCGAATTCCTCTCACCTCACCAAAACAACACCTACTTCCAATCACCATGACCATCGATCAAAAAGACACCACATTAATGCTTCCTTTCTATAAAATTGGCCAAGGCTTCTGCGGCACGGTCTGGGCCTCCAGCACCACAGGGCCTGCCTTCAAGCGAGAAGACGGCGGGCCTGGTAGATCGCTAGAGAACGACTACCAGATGCACCAGATCGTCCAACAAAGCCTGGGCCAAACTACCTTCAAAAACAGCCACCTCCGAGTCAAAGTCCCAATCTGCCATCGCTTGATCAAGCCCGACAAGGAGGAAGATCGAAATTGGTGGACAGAGAATCTCGAACGCTTCCCGCCGGGATACGCCCCCTGCAATACGCTCCAGTCGCAGCGCATTCCGCCATTTCCGCTGCATACAAGGGAGCTGCTCGTTAGTAGATTCTGTCCGGCAGAGCTGAGAGAAGAGATCCTGAATAGTAAGGCAAACGAGGACTGTCTCATCAGGCCGTATCTTGGTCGAAAACGAATTCTCCAGCATCGCTCATCATCACCCCTTGGTTCTGCTCCACGACGTCGAGTGAGATCGTTTTTCTCGCTACGCAATTATCCTCTTCATGTGGATCAGATGGGGGAGTTGGGGATTCCTGCGAGGGATATCCGGCTTTACGCGCGGATGATGGCCAACGCACTGGCTACTTTGCATTGGGTGGGCGAAATCGACGCGAATGATGTCGAGTTTGTGCTTGCTCCTCTTCCTCCGCCATCACCTTCTTCTTCTTTTCCTTCTTCTCCCTCTCATAGCCCCCCCAATCTCATATCCAATGTCCTCGGAGACCACACGATGTGGATTCTAGATTTCGACCTATGCAGGAGTCTCCCTGTCAACGCAGCGGGCATGGAGCAAGCAGCGACGGCTTTTCTGCGTAACGACCCGTTTTATCCTCGCCCGGGCAAAGAAGATTCCGTGTTGTGGTATGTCTTTCGCGAGCAGTACCTGTGGACTGCCGAGGAGTGCTGTTGTCGTTTGACTGTGGGTTGTCCGTCGGAGGGGAAGAAGCGTTTGTTGCTTTCGAGGCTTTTTGTTGAGTTGGTCGAGAATGGGCACTGAATTGCCTTTGTGTTTGATAGCTGATATCTTCTGGAGAGAAGGGGATATTGCACACTCCGTACCTGTATCTTTATATCGGGTTGAATGATTGGGGGTTCCGCAGTGATACTGGTAATAAGCTCTACTAGGCCAACACCAACCGATGAGGTGCTCGACCCCTCAGTGCACTTTCGTACTACATCCAGTAACATTTACGTCTCGAGCTGCAATGAGAAAACTAAATAAATTGGTGGATTACAAAGACAGGCGATGGGGTCGGACATAAACACGTAATGTTAGCTACCTAAATCCGAGATGACATTACATATATAGCGTCATCATCCCCGCACACATCACAGCATACTCCCATAAGCTTACAACAGAAACATCTCACTATCAAACCCCATTACTTTCATTGCAAATACACACACACACACACACACACAAAATGAAGTACGTCCAGCTCGGCAAAAGCGGCCTCCGCGTGTCTCCCATATGCGTCGGCTGCATGAGCTACGGCACCCCCGGCAAGCAATTCGACTGGGCACTCGGCGAAGCCGACGCCCTCCCCATCCTAGACCACTGCTACAAGTCGGGTCTCAACTTCTTCGACACCGCCAACGTGTACTCCAACGGCGACTCCGAGATCATCCTCGGCAAAGCCATCAAGCAATACAACTGGGACCGAGCGGCCATAGTGGTCGCTACCAAAGTGTGGGCTCCTGTAGGGCGCGGCTTCGAGAAGCCCCTCCAGCTGTCGCAACATGACCGCGACAACGCGGGCTACGTCAACCAGTACGGGCTGAGCCGCAAGCACATCTTTGACAGCGTGGATGCGAGCCTGAAGCGTCTGGACCTACCGTATGTGGATCTGCTGCAGATACACCGGTTTGATCCGCACACGTCGCCACGGGAGACGATGGAGGCGCTGCACGACGTGGTCAAGTCGGGCAAGGTGCGGTATATTGGGGCCAGCTCGATGTGGGCGCACCAGCTGCTGGAGTATCAGTGGACGGCGCGGCTGCATGGGTGGACGGAGTTTGTGTCGATGCAGAATCTGTATAATGCGATGTATCGCGAGGAGGAGAAGGAGATGTTTCCTGCTTGTGCGCAGTTTGGCATCGGTGGCATTCCGTGGAGTCCTGTTGCGCAGGGGTTTTTGACCCGACCGTGGGAGGCGTATGGGGGCACAACGCGCGGGGAGAGGCTCGAGGGTAAGTTGATGGGGAGGCCGATTACGGAGACGGATCGGAGGATTAATGAGCGTGTTCAAGAGATTGCGAGGGCGCGGGGCGTGTCGATGGCTGTTGTTGCGCTTGCTTGGGCGCTGTCGAAGCCATTTGTTACGTCGCCGATTGTGGGGATGAGCAAGACTGAGAGGGTGGATGAGGCGGTCCAGGCGATTGACTTTGCGCTGGGGGAGGATGAGATTCGGAGTATTGATGAGCTGTATGAGCCGAAATATGTGGTGGGACATCAGTAGTTGGATGGTGGGCGGTGTTGTTGATCGGCCTGGGTGATATGGGATGTTGACTCCGGATCTTGAAACCTAGGGTGTGATGAGATTGCTTCTGCGTAGGTCTAGACTCTCGAGAGAACATTCCTATCAGACAGAAACTGTATCCCCTGACCACACTGGTTGCGGGATTAATCATTCGTTGCTGTCCATCCAAGTAAATTCCCGAGACACACATCCCTCCCACTCAGAGCTTCTTCCACCCTTTCGCAGAACACGAATCAACGCCCATAGCCCGGATACTTTTGGCGCATGCATAGACCCGGACCTGACATCCACCCTGTCATTACACTGCAGGTGATCCCACCGGTCTGGGGCGTAGCTAATGCGGTGCGATGCGAAAGCTTGGACCATGACCAGGCTCTGGATGGATAGACGCGGAGACAACCTGCGCCGCCACAGGAGTCAGTTCTTCATGGGGGGTTCAGATAATTTATTGTCTGGTAGATTTTTACGAACAGCCACAACTGTGCACCGCGCCGCAGCTGAGCTTAGGAAGTTGGCGCTTGAGCCGCGCCAAGGTATGCGACTCGTGTTGGATGCTGCCTTGTCATACGGGCGCAAGTTGGAGAAGGGATGGTCCGTGGTATAGAGAATCATCCGTCCGCATGGAAGATAGTCGCCCGGTGGCGAACTCAGAAAGGCGACCAGACCGTTGACGACCACGATGAGGGTACCGAAACGGGCAATACATGAAGCACTCAAGCTGACTATATCCACCCATCCACACCACCACAGCATGAACTGGTTTGGCTACCCACCCTTTTTCTGTCTTGATCGTGGCAGGGGGGGCGTTGAGAGTCGATTGGTGGGCTGTGCTGTGATGCCTGACCGATCAACGTTTTGATCACCATGAATGGCTGGGGTCGACGTTGCGTCTGACGAAACCGTGTCTTTAGCGTCGGCATATGTGCTAGATCTTTGGCACCATGGTGGTTGATGTGAGTGATGTGCTTTGGTCCCGTCATGAAGTATATGCTTTACATGATCCGTCTGGATGGTTCAACGGGTAGACACGAGCATATCATTATATAGTACCTGATATACGAGATATTCAGTCGTCGCTGAAGTTATTGTGAATTATTTCATTTCTCAGTTATTCCTCCTCCTTCAGTTCTTGAAATATCTACTGATACGCGGCCGATGATTCGTGGCACCAGATAGATGCGTGGACACCCTGGCTCACTGCAGTGTCATGTTAAGAGAAAGGATATGAATATCCCATGCTGACGATTGGGCGAACTAGGCAGCCCTGTACTGAGGAAAAAGCATCCCCAATGACCACATTGGCCAGTGAGACCGATGATGGTGGGGACGGTGGGCGAGTCAGACGATCGACTTGCCCAAAAAAGAAAAGGAAAATGTCTTGCATGGGAGAGTTGCAGACTAGTGGCAGTGCTACTGTGATTCATGATGTGGAATGATTGATGCCTCTTGACTGCGCCCAATCGAGTCCCCAGGAGTCGTCACTATCAGTCGTCACTATCACTTCCCTCCCCGGTCATCCATTTATTCAATCCATTTCCTGCTTGTCTCTAGTTTTTGAAATATTTCTGGATGAGTCGAAAGGTCTTCTGCAGACAAGGTCAGCCGATTTCATCGTGTGGGTGCAGATTCTCTCGACCCTCGATCTTATTTAAAGCGGATCAATCCCTCTCGGCTTGGTCGATGGGGTCCAGTTGCACAGACTCTTTCCTGTCCCCTCCGATCATTACCTGGTTTTGCCCTTGCATGCATATATTTGCATCCTGTACCCGTACCGTCCAACCGAACTCATCCTCGAGTCGATCGTGACGGGCATGCCCGTGAGGTGGATGCACCGACCATTCTTTATTACGAGATTAGATTGTTTCTTTGTTCGCGTCCAGCCGACTGACTGCGTCATTGTTGAGTGGAGCCTCCATCCTACCTAAATTGTTAGTGTCCGTCCGTTCCAAGAAAAGCCATCACCGAATGAGATTGTGATTGAGATTGAACTGTGAGTCTATTTCCTTCGTTCAATATTGATTCTATCTTGTCAGTTGTTTTTTTTTCTCTCCAGGTTTTTTCTTACTTTTTTTTTTCTTTTCTCTGACTATCTTTGTGGACTCTATAATCATACCTGATCACCCTCTGCGTTTCTGCAATGGTGATCCCCCAGATGATTTCTTTTGCCCGTCCTTGTTTCAGTACCGTTTGTAATTGCATTTCCCCACTCTTACCCGCGACTCCCGCCTATGACGCCATGTCTTCACTCGTTTGGACCTTTTAACCTTTTCTTTCTTTTTTCTTATACTGGTCTGTTTGGATTTTTTGTTTTTTTTTTTTACCCCGCAACGCTAATGCGCAAAGCAGGATTCGGCCGGTTCTCTGTTTGATCTTGTGTTGAAGTTCTGTGGTGTTATTGTTTTGCCTGTTGTTGTTTGGTTACGATCGATCTAAACGAGGCCAAAGACATCTCCAATCCCTGCTGCGTCATTTTCCTTGATTGGTTGTATCCATTTTCCAACCAAGGCTGACAGGCACCGACGCCATCCGCTCAGGCATCCGTTCCAGGGCCGTTCCTGACTTTACGTGGGCGCATCTCCACCCGGGGGGCAAAGGCAATAAAAAAAAAAAAGGAAAAAAGAAAAAAAAATAAGCAACAAAATAGGGAAAAAAATGAAAGGAAAAAATGAAGGACGAGAGAAGAGACGAGGGATAAAAGCCTCGTCCGTGGCCACATCTCCACGAGACTCTTCCTCGTCCTCCTCCACTTCCTCCTCCCCTTCTCTCTATCCCTCCTCTTACAGTTCCATTCATTCTCCACCACTCCTCAGCAGTAAGTTTATCCGATTCTTCAATTCTTCCTCCAACTGGCTCTTCTTTAAAATACCCCCTTCTCGATCCAATGATATGCCCGCAACTACCGCTTCCCCACCCCCTCACTCTTCCCAACTCCTTCACTTCTTCCTCAGCCGTCAAGTGGTGACTCCTCTGATTGGTTTCTGACCTCTCATTGACTCTGCTGCCCATCGATGATTTGTTTCAATTTCGTTCGCTGGCACCATTCCTGCACTGTCCTCCCCCCCCCCCCCCCCACCTGACACGTCTCGCATGCCTTGCTAGTCACGACATTCCCGGTCCGAGATTCTTGCTGATCGCGTGCTCTTAGCCAACTTTCTCCCCTCATCGTGGTCTCCATCGCATCGGTCATCGGATACCCACGCGAGGGACCAACTAGAGACGTTAATCGCCAGACACGGCAGCCCCACCCGCGTTTCGCTGTCTTCCTTGGAAGACTTGACGGCGACCTCCTCCACATTTAACCCCCCGTCGCCGCACCGTTCGGATTCTCCTCTGGCCGAAGCGACTGACTCTTTGGACTCCCTCACCCTCGCCAGTCCTGTCTCCCGACCGATTCCCATTCCCAAACCGTCCCACACCCACCAGGACGATCTCCCCGTCACCCCACTGACCGGGCGTTTTGATAAAGGGTACTACTTTGCCCACCGTCGACCGTCCTCCGACCGCAACGGCGACTCCCACCCTCGCCGACGCAGCGATCAATCCAGTCACCGCGTCCGCCGTGCTCACACGTCCGAAATGCGTGCCGATAACTCGTCCTTCTACTCCCCGGTTGTGTCACCCACCATGCCCCTCGCGGGAGGACGCTCCTCTTCTCCCCAGCCAGCTCATCCCCGAGGCTCCTCGACCTCCAAATCCGTTCCCTCCTTCCCGCTGGACAGCCTCCCCCGGTTTCACCCTACCGTCTACCCGCCCTCGAGCGGCTCGCCGGGTCTGACCACGCCGCTTTCGTCAGCGAGTCAGACCCGTCACTACACCTATCGGACCCCCTCGGCCGGATCTCGAGACCCCGTGCGCCAGTACCGAGAGATGATGGAGGGCAGCTCCTCCTATCGGCCGCCATCCCGGCCGCTCTCCCCCAGTCCGTCGGCGCCGCGCCTGGACCCCCTCTGCAGCCCGGGGCCCGTGACCCCACTGGTTCTGGAGGACGCCGGAGGCTACTTTCCCTCCGGTGTTGCCAGCGCTGATCCATGTTCGGGCAACCCGCCAGCCGGGTCGGATATCCTCGAGCGGCGTCGCGCTCATGACAGTGAACGGACTCGCCAGAAGGCCCGAAAGACTCCCAAGGGCCGATGAATGGCATCCATTGGACACCATTTTGACTGCCAACCTTTCCTCTTCTTGTTCTCCTTACTCAGAGCCGCGTCGTCTTCACGTTTTTGAAAACCTGTCGATGTATTATGATTGCTTCCAGTTCTATTTATACCCCAGCACGCCTGATTTGCTACGACCTTTCCACCTTCTCTGCTCTTCTATTTCCTTCGTGATTGTGTTATTTTCCCGATGGAATGGCGGGTCACCATGGGACATGGTCATTGTTGTTAATTTAGACTTCAAAACCAGAGGGAACAGAACCAGACTGTTCCTCTGCCGCATGAGCCTTGCTATGATGACTTGCCAACACGGCAGTCACAATGAATACTTTACTCCCCGTAAATGTACTTAATAAAAAAATCAAAACCACTAGACCTTCAATATAAGACAAAGATATCCCCAGCAGCAAGCAAGAAGTATAAACTGCGGTGTATAACAGCTGACTAAGAACCCCCCCGGAGTTCGCGCACAACTCCCCGACCGCCCTCGGACTTGCGGGGCGCGATCAACAGTCAAGATTCTTCTTCGACTTCTTCCCCTCATGTTCCTCCACGTCCTCTCCTTCTTTTCTGAATTGTATTTGTGGGGTTTATTCGCTGTCTTAATTGTCTTTTCTACGGATTGAAATCGCTTTGATGAGTTTCACGACCGACCGACCGTTCTAAGATCTATACACCACTAGCGAGTTTCGACGAGCCGCTGCGATTGCGGAGCGGATACCTGGGTTGTTTTGCTTGATTTAGCGTTTGTTGTTGGTTTGGTTTATATTTATCGTATTTTTTTTATTTCAGGTGAGAAAAGAAATTCAGAGAGAGAGGGAGAGAAAGAAGAAAAGTACTGATTGCTTTGTTATTGCAGATATCGATGTCTTCGCCGCCTTATACCCCGTCGCGCTTAGAAGGAGCTGCTTCAATGGAGTCGTCCAAGGTGGTGGATACGACAGAGAGGAAGGGTGCTGCGCCGCCGCCCACACCAGACACGAAAAAGAACTACAAGGGTTTCGTCGCGGGGGTGTTCTCTGGGATTGCGAAGTTGTCTGGTATGTCTCCACGCTGCGTGTTGATTTCCTGTGGGTTGTCATGTCGGGTGGCTGGCTAATATGGATTTGTGGTGGTCTAGTTGGGCATCCGTATGTTCTTCGATTGATTATTCTATTCTTTCGGTTTATCTAATGCACGACAGGTTCGATACGGTCAAGGTGCGCCTACAAACAAGCAAAGATGGCCATTTCAGAGGCCCCTTAGACTGCGTGCTGCAGACGGTGCGCAAGGAAGGAGTCGCGGGATTTTACAAGGGTGCTACGCCGCCGCTGGTCGGATGGATGGTGATGGACTCGGTGTACGTCTGGACATCCGATTTTCTTTCCTCGTTGGGAAGGGTTGACGACTGACCGACGCCTGACATAGTATGCTTGGTTCTCTCACGCTGTATCGCCGACTACTCCTGGAGAATGTCTTTTCCAGGCCGGAAATCCGCCGCATCACCCCGTTCGCCGCATCCCAGAAGGATCCTAGCACATTGCCTAGTTTCGGACACGGCATTGCGGGCATCATGGCGGGGACGACGGTCAGCTTTATCGCGGCTCCCGTGGAGCATGTCAAGGCGCGACTGCAGATTCAGTATGCGGCGGATAAGTCGCAGCGGTTGTATAGTGGGCCGATTGACTGTACCAAGAAGCTGGTAAGTTTTTTTTTATCCACCAAACGAAAAAAGAGAGAGAGAGAGAGAGCTGACAATATAGCTCGGCACACACGGTATTTCCGGCTTATACCGCGGACTCTTTGCGACCATCTTGTTCCGCTCCTTCTTCTTCTTCTGGTGGGGTTCATACGACGTGTTGACTCGGATGATGCGCGAACACACTAACATGTCGGCACCGGCCATCAACTTCTGGGCGGGAGGCGTCTCGGCCCAGATCTTCTGGATCACCTCATACCCGTCGGACGTGGTGAAACAGCGCCTGATGACGGACCCGATGGGCGGGGGGTTGAACGATGGACAACGACAGTTCCGAGGGTGGAAGGATGCAGCGATCGCTGTCTATAAGGAACGCGGGTGGAAAGGGTACTGGAGAGGATTTGTGCCCTGCTTTTTGAGGGCATTCCCGGCGAATGCGATGGCGTTGGTTGCATTTGAGGGTGTGATGCGGTGGCTGCCTTAGTCGGCTTGGCGCGAACCCACTTTTAATAGAGATAGAAGAATAGAGTAGACTACTACATTGTCCAGAAGAGAGTCCGTAGAAGGGTCCGATAGAGATCCATGGTTGCGACAAGTAAATGGGGGCATTTCCGCATTCAGCCGTGGTTCTTCATCCTTTTCTCACCCCGTCATTTCCCTGCCTCTCCTCTCTCCACTTCCATCCTCTCCATTCGTCCATCGCGCTGCAAGGGTTGGCCGTCTTTGCTGTCTTTTTCCGGACAGCTTCTGCTCGGTCCGTTGTTTCATCTTCGCGTCCTTTTCTCGTTTTTCCTTTTTGGACGGTCGATCAATCAATCTCTCTTCTTCTTCGTCCTCAGTCTCTCCATCTGAACACCTTGTCCCCCCTTACCTGAAAAGTACTTCTCATACCGAGCGATGTTGCGTCCTGACCCATAGTCAACAAGTCTACTGGCCGGTTTACAAACGTCGCCTAGACCACGACTTAATTTACTGCCGATCGGCGCCCAGATCCCCATCGACCACGTACACGGTCCCAATTTTGAACAAGCATCACAGCTCTCATTTCGACATCGAACGGCCGCGATGGCCGTCGCACGCTCGATGCGACGAACCAGCCCGATAACGCTGCTTCTCGCGGCCCTCCTCGCCTTCGGCTTCCTGATCTTCCTCATCTCTCCCTCTGCCTCCTCCCCACCCTTGGCCGACTCCGTCCACGCCCAGCCCCTCACCGACAACTCCGGCTCTTCGTCGCAACGACGAGTCCAAGACGCCGCCCAGAACCCGCTCTCCCCGCCCACCAAACCCTTCCACAAGGCCCAACCCATCCGCGATGACGGCCAGAGCGCGCCGCCGCCCGTCGTCCACTATGATCTCAACACCCTCACGACCACAAGCGACTCCGCCGGCCAGCGCGAGCGCGTCCTCATCCTCACCCCCCTCGCCCGCTTCTACCAAGCCTTCTGGGATAACCTCGTCCGCCTCGACTACCCGCACGAGCTCATCTCGCTGGGCTTCATCGCGCCGCACACATTCGAAGGAAACGCCGCCGTCGCTTCCCTCGAAGCAGCCATCAGCAAGACGCAGTCGGGCCCCATCAAGAACCGCTTCGCGAGCATCAGCATCCTCCGCCAGGACTTCGACCCGCCGCTGCAGTCGCAGGACGAGAAAGAGCGCCACAAAATGTCCGCGCAGAAAGCCCGCCGCGAGTCCATGAGCCGCGCCCGCAACTCCCTCCTCTTCACCACCCTCGGCCCCAGCACCTCATGGGTCCTCTGGCTCGACGCCGACATCGTCGAGACCCCCCCGACCCTCATCCAGGATCTCTCCTCCCACAGCCTCCCCGTCATCGTCCCCAACTGCTTCCAGCGCTACTACAACACGGAGAAGAAGGCCATGGACGTCCGCCCCTACGACTTCAACTCCTGGATCGACAGCCCCACCGCCCAGGAACTCGCCGAGACCATGGACCCGGACGAAATCCTCCTCGAAGGATACGCCGAGATCCCCACCTACCGCGCCCTGATGGCCTACATGGCTGACCTCTCCGCCCCCAATCCCGGTCGCGTCGTCGACCTCGACGGCGTCGGCGGCACCGCCCTCATGGTCAAGGCGGACGTCCACCGCGACGGCGCCATGTTCCCGCCTTTTCCGTTCTACCATCTTGTTGAAACGGAGGGATTCGCTCGCATGGCGCAGCGGTTGGGGTATACTGTGCATGGGTTGCCTGATTATCTCGTACGTTCTTTTCATTGCTTCCTTGCTCTTCTTACATACATTTTGTGAAGCCGCCGCTAATATATCTGTGTTTAGGTCTACCACTACAACGAATAGACCAACACTACATGTGACAAGTAGATTCCAGCATTCTCTACATTTTCTTATCGTTTTTCGTTTTTTATTTCTACCTTCTAACTCTTATGTCGTGTGTTTCGTTCATTGTCTGGCAGGGGCGTTCGGTTGCGTCGTTCATTTTCACTATCTACTATCTATCATTGTATCTTGGTAAGGCCTGCGGAGCTAGGAAGTACTGGTTCTAGAGTTGGGCCGGAAATAAATATTAAATATCTTTACAAGATGGAAATAGGTTACTGGTCTATATGTTTGTAGATTGCGTTTGATATGTGTATATCTGTCGTGTGAACGTGTCTTTCTTGGTTGTTTTGAGATGTAGGTAGGTGGGTAGGTTGGTTGGTTGAGTGGGTGCTTTTCTTTCGGTCTGTATAACTGACTGACTGACCAGCTGCCTAGGTATGGAGCTGAGGTAGTATACCATGTCAGGACTCAATCTCTAGCTTGGAGGTAAACGTGTCTCAATCCCAGGAGATCCTATCCAATGTTAGCAAGCCGAAGAAAAACACAAGGGAAGAAAAGAGATTGAGACATACCACAACATAATACCCGCCCCCAATGCAACAGCCAAAAACTGCACAATCGTCTTCCGGATCTCCACGCCCTTGTCCTTCCCCGTCTCCAGCAGCTCCGGGATGACCGACACTGTCCCCACGTACAGGAACGTGCCTGCCGTGAACGGGAGCAGCATGTCTCCCCAGGAGAGGCTCGTGCCGAGCAGTCCGACGGCGCTGCCTCCGTCCACGGCGGTGTGGCTGTTCCCCCCGAGTTCCTGCACGGCGATGCCGATCAGGGTGCCGAGGAAGGCGCCGACGGCGGTGACGAACTGCGCGCCCATCGCTTGGCGCTTGGAGAAGCCGGATTGCACGAGAAGCGCGAAGTCGCCTACTTCGTGCGGGATCTCGTGGAAGAAGACGGCGACGGTTGTGGTTGCGCCGATTGTGGGAGAGGCGTAGAAGGAGGACGACATGGCGAGGCCGTCGGTTATGTTGTGGGTGAAATCCGCGATGAGGTTGAGGTAACCGCCTAGTTTGACGCTTGGGTTGATCTCTTTGGCGGGTGTGGTGGAAGATGTGGCTGTTGGGGTGGCGGGTTGGGGTTGCTGTTGCTTGCGCTGTTTGAGGTCCGCGGTGGGTGCCTCAAGGCTGGTGGATGTGCCCTCTGTCTCTGTGGACGTGGTGGGGGTGGGTTCGGGCCCGTGGGGGTGGGAGTGTCCCTCGCCGCCTGTCGCAATCCGGAGCGTCTTGTCCATTGCGACGAAGGTGAAGAACCCGACCATGATGCCGAGGCCGAGGAGGAGGTTGCGGTTTGGCTCGACCATCACGAAGCTGACGTGCTCGGGGGAGTCCTCGCCGAGAAAGATCTCCGGGAGGAGGTGGAACAGCGTGTCGCCGAGGAGGCCACCCACTGCGAAGGCGACCATCACAGATAGAGACGAGGGATCGATGTTGGGGGGGCAGAGAGCCAGGAGGAAGTCTAGTTTGGTCAATTTGTTGTCTTTTTTGGATTGTGCTGCGGATATGAGAGGGGTTTTTACTGGGAGGGCCTGAGATGTAGACGGTTGCCAGGAGGGCATTCACGGCTGGGCTTCCTGGGAACAGGACCGAGAAGATCTTGGAGCTTAGACTGGTGGTCTGGGGTGCGGAGGCGCGTTTGTGCTCGTTGAGCGCTTCGACGAGGGGGCATTTCTATCTTTGTTAGACCATTCGTGTTGTGTAGTGTTTATCATGACATCCATGACAATGCTCCATAGATAGGGAGGGAATTGAATACCTGCAATTCGTCTTCAATGTCACCCACGGACAGCTCCCCAACCGCAACAGCATCGTACGCTGCGCCCAGAACAGCAAAGACAATGACACCGCAGAGCAGCGCCAGCCCGATTCTGCGCCCGGGGAGAAGAGAGTTCCAGGCCATGGCGAACAGGTAAAGCAATAGAAGTACGGATGAGGAAGATACAAGGCTGAGATAGATTTGAGATAGGATGATGGATGTTTATCAGTGACAGGGGCCAGACAAACACGCCAAGCCATTTCCTGGGGTGTATACAAACATCTCCCTATCGGGTTAGCGCCTCCCGCAATCGATAAGATCCATTCTTATTTTTTTTCTCCCGCTGCAAAAACCTTCAACCTCATCTCCAATTACCACATATCTCGAACCACACCATGACCAATATCCGTCAAGCCAAGAAGCTCCGGTCGTCTCGACCCAAGGCCACCGCCAAGCGCAATGGCCGCCTGAAGAGCGGCAAGAAGAAGGTCAATGTCTTGGGCAATGCGATCATCGCCGAGAACTGGTAAGCTTCTCTCTCTCTCACTCCCACCACTCCAATCGCCATCTAACACGAATAACAGGGACCGCAAGCTGACCCTCACGCAAAACTACCGCCGCCTCGGCCTCATGCACCGTCTGAACGCCCCCGCCGGCGGCTCCCAACGAATCACCACCGAAACCGGCTTCGCGGATGCCCCCGAGGATGCCCTGCACATCAAAGGCAGTGCCGAGTCTGACGCCAAGAACTTCAAGATCGGAGAGACACGAGTCGAGCGTGACCCCGAGACCGGCAGAATCCTGCGCGTCATCTCCGGCGACGACGAGGTGGAGATCGCGGGCCGCAAGCACAAGCGCTCGAACCCGCTCAACGACCCGCTCAACGACTTGGCCGTCGATGTCAATCTGGCTTCCGTGGGACAGGCGCAACGCAAGGACACCAGCGCCGTTGTTAGACAGTTGGAGATGCAGGCCGCGAAGGAGGATGCTGCTGTGTTGGGCAAGAAGCCGCGCCATACGAGTACGCGCGAGGGAGAGTGGATTGAGAAGTTGATGCAGAAGCATGGCGATGATTATGCTGCTATGGCGAGGGATAGGAAGCTGAACCCGATGCAGCAGACTGTGGGGGATATTAAGCGGCGGATTCGCAAGTTCCAGGCTAGCCAGGCGTGAGTCGCTTGTTGGTGAGGTTTGCATTCATTGCGGCGCGAGGCGTTGGGTTGTTTGTTTGATCTGGGATAAAAGTTGTATATATCCATCTTTGCACCTTGGGTCTAATCAATGTTCATTCGAGCTTTTCATACATTTATAGGTGCATTATTGCTGACATGACGCGGAGTGGGCGGAGGCTAGGATAAGCCTTTCTAAATGACCTACTATAATAAACCAGCTCGAACAGCACTACCACTTAAATGCTCACTCCACACTTATACTACTCAGACATATCGCTAAGAAACCCCTGCCTTGAAACCCTTCCCCCATCCAGCACGACATAATAGTCCGCATCCTTAATCGCCTCCAGCCGATGCGCAATAGTGATAACCGTCGACTCCCGCATCTCCTCACGCAGCACCTGCTGAATCTCCAGCGAGCTCTCATGGTCAATCGACGCCGTCGCCTCGTCCAAAATCACGACGGAGCTCCGTCGCAAGACAGCCCGCGCCAGGCCAATGAGCTGCCGTTCGCCCTGGCTGAGGTTCCGGCCTCCAGCGGCAACGTGCGTCTCGAGCGTCCATCCGTGTCGACCACAGATGCGGCCCAGAACCTCCGCGCACTCCGCGTCGGAGAATTCTCCCGTCGGATCCAGATTCAGCCGGATACTCCCAGGGAAGAGGACAGGGTCTTGGGCGACGAAAGTCACCCGCTTGCGGAGCGCTTGTGTGTCCACTTGGCTGATGTCGAGGCCGTCAATGAGGATTCGGCCGGTCTCCGGGCGGATGACGCTGAGGAGGGAGACTGCGAGGGTGGACTTCCCGCTGCCGGTGCGGCCGATAACGGCCGTGGTGGAACCGCCCGGGATGCGGAGGTTGATGTCGGTGAGAGAGGTGTCGAGGTGCGGCGCGTAGCGGATCGTGGCGTTTTCGAAGACGATGTCGCGGCCAAATTTGGGCCACGAGGCTGGGGGGTCGATCGTGCCTGGGTCTTCCTGCTCGACGTGGAGGAGTTCATCCACTCGTTCGACGGAGACAAAGTCCATTTGCAGCTGGCCGTACTCTTTGCAGAGGCCATGGGTCGCTTCGACGAAGTTGCTGGCTGCGATTAGGACGAAGGCTGCGAGGCCGGGCGATACCCGGGTGTATAGTGCGAGAACGGTCAGGCAGAACGTGGAAAGTGCAGAGAGGCTTTCGAAGCGGTACATTAACCAGCTTTGGAGTGACCAGTAGAAGTGGTCCATCCCTTGGAATCTGTCGACGACGGCGATTACCCGGTTCTGGAATCGCTCTTCCGCGTGGAACGCTCGCACGGTTGTCAGGCCGTGGAGGAGCTCGCCGAAGTTGGAGATCAGAGGGCTGAGAGAGACCATTTCCAGTCGACGCAGGCTCTGTGATGTAGGCAGGAAGCGCAGGAAGGTCAAGACGAACGCGGCTGTCAAAACAAGGGAAAACACCAGGAAGGTTGGTGTCACCGATGCTATCACGACAATTGAGGTTATCCAAGTGATCGCCTGGAAAGCGATGACCTGGAACTGCTGGCTGATATTCCCATCTACTACCCCAATATCAGACGTGAGACGATTCATTAGACGCCCAATTGGAGTCGTGTCGAAGAATCGGAATGTCGCGTGGCTGACCTGCACCATTACCTGCTGAAACAGGGTTTTTCCAGCGCAGTATACGATAACGAGCATCATGAGTTGCGCGATGAGCAGCATGAAGGATTGGAAGGTGGTGATAGCGAAGAACGCCCACAGCCACGGCTTGACATTCTCAGTCGGTGCAGGGAAGCCGTCCATGGGGTTAGACGGAGTCCAACTGAGCGCCGATGGTAAGATCGGTAGGCTCATCCAGTTGGTTGCTAGTACTTTTCCCTTGGAGGTGAGAGATCCCACAAGCAGAAGGAGCTCGTTGTAAGCTTCACCCCATTCCTTCAAGAACCAGGACTGGCCGATCGATGCCAGACGGTATATCGTGAGAATGATGATAAGGATGATCCACCATTTGTACCTTCCGGCTTTGATGTAGGTCCAGTACACCTTCGCTTGAACGCCCCATTCTGCTCGATTTTCTTCTTCGATGAACTTTTCCGGCACAGCGGCATCATCGTCCTGGGACTCGGTCTCAGCTTCAGGCGCGACGTTCACGACTCCGCTCCGTGGGGATTCTGTGGAATCTTCAGCTTTTTGAACTTGAGCCTGTCGCTGCTCCGTAGTAGCTCGGCCATCCCGTATATGAATGATTTGATCAGCGACATGCCCAACAAGATGGATACGATGTGTCACAAGCACGACGATCCGACCTTTCATCAATGGCCCAGACAAGCATTTGCTAACAACACTCTCTGCGGTATTGTGGTCCAGCGCAGACAAGGGGTCGTCCAGGAACAGGATCCTCGCGCTACTGTACACGGCCCTCGCCAGAGCCACACGCGCCTTCTGACCACCTGAGAGACCAATTCCATTCTCCCCGACAAACGATAGGTCACCGTGTTTTAAATTTGCCAGATCTGGGAGCAAAGCACAGGCGTCCAAAACACTCTTGTAGCGCCGCTCGTCATACGCAGCGGAAAACAGGATGTTGTCGCGGATACTCATGCTTTGGAGCCACGGAGTTTGGGCACAGTATCCTATCATCTCGTTTGGTATATCCGAGACCCCGGTTAGTCTATCAAGCTCACCCAACAATGCCTGTAGCAGAGCCGTTTTGCCAACGCCCACCTTTCCACATATGACTGAGACGCCTTCTGGTATATGTAGGCTGATACCAGAGAGAACAGGATAGGACGTGCCAGGCCAAGCAAATGAGCATGAATCTAATGTAAGTGGGGCTCGTCGATCTGCTGCAGGCGTTGTTGTCTCTTTGTCCGGCTCTGTCATGAAATCTTCAATTCTTTCCATGGCAATAGACGCGTTGATGAGGACGGTGATCAGTCCTGGAATGTCCCTGAGACGCGTTTCCAGCATGGTGAAGAGCTGCAGGGCAGGGAATATAATGTCGATCCGCAGTGGATTACCGGCCAGTAGCGTAAACGCATATAATGCTAGAACAGGGAAGAGACCGCTCGCAAATGCGTTGACGAACCGGATCAACACGCCCCACAGGCTGGTCATAATACGCAAGTTCAGCTCAGTCTGCCGGGCTTCCATCACTTGACGAAGCCAGTGGTTTTGCCATCCATACCAACGGAGGTGCCGAAGGGCTTCGATGAATTGCGAGGATATCTGGAGCCTGTTATCAGTGGCTAGTCTTCGGACACGTTCCCACCGCAGCAACACCCGCGTGATGACCGCATTCAAAACCTGGGCTACCAGAATCGCAAGAATCCCGAGAAAGCATGAAGGTCCAAGCAGCTTCCAGACAAGTACGGTGGCTATAACGAGCCCCAGGGGCTTGTCGACTAGGCTATCCACTTCCCAGAAACGTTGTGCCACTTCGTAAGCATCCCCACGAAGCAAGTTGAATATTTTACCCATGGATGCAGCTGTCTTTGACTTCTTCTTTCCGTCCTTTTCCCGTATTGGGAAGAGCCCGCAGATCTTCCTCTGTTCGCTGGATGCATCCTCGTCAGAAGCTCGACCATCCTGATCAATATCTTCCTGTTCCTCTTCCTTCTCCAAAGTCTGTTGGTCAAAGACATTCTTCCTGGATAGTGCCTTTTCATATATCATCATCACCATCTCTCCCCTACTCCTTTCGTAGCATCTTCTCGAATACCAAAGGAAGAGAACCTGGGCCTGTGCTGCTACCAGGCGCATCACCATCCACAGCACAGCATAGGTCAGAGCAACGCGTTTTGGCAAAGCCGTATTTTCCATCGACTTCAAGAGTTGCTGTAACAGCACGGGAGTTGAAAACCCTGCACGAAGTCAGCAACAATCACGTCCATAAGACCGAAAGCCGTACCGCATAGCATCTGCACGATCGCAATTGAAGCTGTGATCATAACATCGAGCCCATTAGCCTGGAGCAACCGACTGATAACAGATCCTCGCAGGACCCGAAAGTGATCGTGCAGTCGCCGATGCTGAAACTCAAACCCGAGGGACCAAACGTCTTCTTCGTGCAGCTGTCTTTTCTTTCCCATAGACATCAGTGGCGACATCCACGATACCGTTAAGAATTGCCACAAACGTAGATTGTCTTCCGGGCTTCTATGATCACTCGACGGCGTATGACCCACGACGCCGATATCCAGGCAGGCGAGCGAGGGGGCCCGAAGAGGCATTATCAGGATGACTCCACAGGCTGCTAAGGCGGCGCCCGCGGAAGTGTAATACACACCAAGCCTTGTGACGGCATAGGCATGATGGTTTAATATATAAGCAACTTCAACTATGAAGACTGCCAGAAAATAGGCTAGTAGGGATGTCGGACAAGACCTTGGTCTTTCGACTATCACCAGAAGCGCAGCCAAAGCCTACGATTCATTAGAGATGTACTTCGGGGTAAGAAAACGCGGCATACCCAGGATATCAGGAGCGCATAACCCGCAAAATCCGTGCCTGTTGGAACCAGCTTGACCACCTCTGCCGCAAGGCCCACTATGGTGATGGCAAAGAGGATGATCACCCAGCCCATGCGCTGTTTGGTCTGGTCTACTGGCAATTCAGGGCACAGAGGCTGCTCTAAAACAAACGGTCTCGTCCATTTCGGACGGGATATCATCGAAATGCAACCCAGCAGATGTCTTATCACAAGAAGTGAGATAACAATGGTTGGGATGGTGGCAAAGTACGGCATGGCACATGGTGACGGCCGTGCCTGGGCCGAGTCCTACAACAATCAGCACGGCTATTTCCTTTATCCATTGCGACTAATAATTATAAAAAACGTACCCATGTTGGAGAGCAAGAAGTGAAGGGGTCATTTTTCTGATCCAAGGACATGAGGATACGTGAATTGGCCAATTGGTATGGCAGATTGAGACATATCCGGGGGAAAGTGACGTTGAATGATTCTCTAGGGTACCTTGCTTGACTGCGGGGAGGCTGGGGGGCTAAACTTCCGTCTCCGTCCACGACCGCATCCTGCAGAACGAGAGAATGTGTCAACTTCCATCTACTCTATCTTCATTGAGCTACTCTATAGGGTTCTGGCATTGAATGAGCTATCATACTTATGATATAAATGCGCTTACTTTTATGTTCTATTTTGCTTTCTTTATCTAGGTTTATACATCTCAAGGCAGGTCTTGCCCATTCCGTTATATACAATCGCACGAAAAACACAACCACATGCCGTGACATTTTCCGGCCCCAAAATATATATAACCTACACAATTCGGCACGATTGACAGTAATCTCGCAAATCTGATAGGGATCGTGTGCCCATTAGCTGCTTCTGTCTTCATCATTTGGTTCCGCTTTCTCTAATGCTAGCAGAATATGGGCGACAGATACGTGCCCGTTCCTCTGAGCGTACGACAGCGGCGTATGGCCCTCGGCGTCCTTCGCATCGACCGCAATTCCTTTCTGGAGAAGATGTTTGATCGCTCCCTCAACACCAAAGTAGGCCGCCAAATGAAGCCCGGTCATCTCTCTCGAAAATTTCTGGCTGTACTGGGGACTCCGTGAGTGATGCTTGATAGCCAGGAGTGCCTGGGTCGATGCTTGGACTGCCGTCTCGCACTCGAGGAATTTTATAACTTCCGGGCACATAATTGCAGATTCGCGAGCATGATGGCCCCAGTAATTTGCTGCGTATGTATAGAACGGATGTGTCCGCAGTCTCTCTTCAAAGTCGTCGTCCGTCTGGCAGCACCCGCTTCTGAAGGCACCGAACGATAGATAGGCAGCGCAGACCCTGGGGATCTCGAGTTTCGCATCGAGGAACCAAATATTCTTGGTCGCCTCGAAGTAGTCTCGCGTCGACTTGTGGACGAAGTCGATGGTCTTGCTCATTTCGTCGAGCCTCACTAGTCCGGCGCACAGAGATAGAACTCTTCTTATATTGGGAAGGTAATTCTCATACTCGGCCTCCGTTAGCTCTGCATTCAGAGCGAGGGCGTATCGAAGTTCTACTGCGGATAGTGGACGTCTGGCATGAAGGACCCACGCCAGAGTCCACATGGCGAGTCGTTTCGGACTTTCCTCCTGACTTTGGATTCTTTCCATCGTCTGCCCGTAAGCTTCATGTAGTCTGTTTTCTCTTCTGGAGGGGTTTCTCAAAGCGTCTCGAACTTCTCCTTTTGTTTCTAGACTTTGCAGTGCATTCATATCGAGGACAGCGAGTAGAAACCTATAACTTGGATTGAGTGATATGCAAATGTGAATGTAGGTACTTAACTCACATTCCGTCAGCCGCCTTGATAATTTCCGTTTTGATCGTGGCTCGAAGGCTACTCAAGTCTGCTTCATGTGTTTTTTCCCATGACGATATCTTGTTGTCCAGGTATGCCGTTAGGTCATGTTCCGTAGAGACAATCTCTCGTACGATGCTCTCGCGAAATCTAGTCTCCACTCCCTGGGGCCTTGACGTTGCGAACAAGTTCAGCCGGGTCTTGGCTTGAGCAGCAAGAATTGCCGACAGAAAGCTGTCGCAGCATCTCTTGTGGTTTTGGCATTCATCTAGCGCATCGATGATGATGAAGGTTCTCGAATTCGAATGAATGATAGAGTTTAAGGTCTCCAAAAGTGCCTTGAGGCCTGGCCGTGAATTCGTATCTTTATGTTGATCGTATAGATCCTGGACAGCCTTTGGAAAAGGGAACTGTTTCCGAGCCAACTGTCTCACGATACTTCCAACAAGACCCTCTGGTGTTTGGTCCTGCAACCCAAAACTGCAATACACGTAAGCAATATTCGCATCCTTGTAGTGTTTCTCCAGATGGTCGACGACACGAGACGTCATTAGTGTCTTTCCTGCCCCGGGAATGCCAGGACAGAACATGGTTTGGTTCTCGTTTCTCATCCAGGTCTGGAACTCTGTCGTCTTTAGAAACCACTCGCCGGTTCTGTGCTTCCGGAGATTTTTATATTCGTTCTGTTTGGAAGAAAAGTCAAGACCTTCGGTTGGAGCGAGCCACTTGAGGATTATCTCACGGTCTTGATCATGTTGTCTGTCGAGGATTCTCCCGACATTTACGTCCACACCTGTCCTAATCAGTGACTGCAACTCCACAAACAGTGACCTTATACTGACCTGAGAGTGTGTCACCGAGCTTCTTCTCAGCCTCAACTCGACTTGCTGGAATTCGACAGAGAAGATCCTTCCCATACGCTGCAGCTGCCATCGCCGCATACCCCTGCCATTCCGAGCAGTCATGCGAGTCCGAGTAGTCGGATATACCTCGAACAACCAAACAGGGGAAATAATTCATGAGCCCCGCGGCTGATGTTTCAAAGCAGAGAATATCATTCTCTGTGGCAAGCTTGTCCCGCACACGAGCGTCCTTCATCGGCCGATCTGCGGAAGCTATCATCCCGTAGTGAATTTCCGGGCTCTCACCCTCTTCACTTCCTTCATGCCTCCATACAAGTTTTGAGGGATCCTCACCACAAGCTTCCACACAGGATAGCCCATCACCATCCAAAGATACAGACCCACTCCGACACAGCCTATCCCTGCCCCTCTCCGGACGCTCATACCTCTTCCGCATCCCAGGCATCCTCCCCAAAACACCATCAATAGCATCCTCCAACCCATTCCCTTCCTCCTCATACCGCGCCGCAAGATCCATCACAGCACCCCGCAGAACGACCGGCGGCAGATTCATGGGCTTTGTCGTCCAACCGTCCTCGCCCTGCTCCGCTTTCCCGTAGTCATACTGCAACACCCCACCCATCCCCTCACAGGGGACACTAACAACAACATCCCCCAACCGCACATCATGTCTCTCACTCGGCACGCCCCCACCAATCCCCACCATCAACCCGAGCCGCACATTCGGAAAGCTGTTCAGCATGTCCCTGGCCACGTTCGCCGCCGAAGCGATCCCGTACTCCCCTGCGGCCAGGACCCCGATGACCACGTTGTGGGGCCCGACTCGGCCCAGCGTGTAGACGCTGCTGTTGTTGGGGGCGACATGTGTGGGGAGGCCGTGCTTCTCGTCGAGAAAGGCGCGCGCGGCCACGTATTCGACTTGGATGGCGCAGATCCAGCCGATTGTGTAGGCTTCGTTGGGAGGTGAGAGGATTGGGGGCGTTTGCATGGGTAATTCTTGGGGCATTATATGATGTTAATATATAGGTATGTGTGTATGTTGGTCTGGAAGCACGTCAAGTTATTTAAGTATAGTAGAAGCACAGTATATAGATTCGAGAGGAGGCCCAACTACTTCGCGGGGTCCTGGGTGGAATCTCGCGCGAGGCAGTATCGAGATGTTTATAATCGCGCATCATTAGCCGCCGTGATTAATCAGTGTTTTGATGAAGGAGATGGTTGTAAAACACAGATACTGGCTCGGCAAGCTGTCGCCCAATACATGACCCCGGCGCTTAGTGATACTCAAACATGGCACAGGCCAGCGCTATGTTAAAACAGCCTATCAGGCTATAAAGTCGGACCGGCCAATTCAAAAGTCCAGTGGAAGGTTCGATCCTCTCCTTACGTCTAAAATATAGATTATGATGTGTTGCAAGGCTTCGGATGCAGTGGAAATGTGGGAAACAATATCATATCCAAACAGCTAGCTAGCCTCAGACGGCACGCTCACTCTATGTACAATGCGGACCCATCGTCGTCGGCGCCATTCGCCCATTTGGAGCGCCGCGGCTCCTCCCTTTTCCTCGAAATCGCGAGATACCCTGCCCTTCCCCTTGCGCTTCGCTTTGGTATCGTCGGTGCTGGGCTTTGAATCGGCATCGAAGGTATCGTGGCCCAGCGCCTTCGCGACGACAGTGTCTTCCCTGTGGGACTCGTCCGACGGCAGATCCCAGACCCAGCCGCCGATTTCGTCGCCAGGCGAGGATCCCTCGTCTGGACTGCTGCCGGAAACTTCAAAGCCGACGCCAGTAATCATCCGTTCGACGACCCATTCCCGGCAGTCTAGATCCAGTTCCCACTTCTTGCTCTTCCAGGCCCACCCCGTGGGCGGTCGGACGTCTTCGAAGAAACGACAGCCCTTGGGTCGGTCCCCGGCGAACCGGTAAGGGGAGAGCGGGTCGTATGGCAAGGAACTGAAGACGAAATGCTCCCAGGGTGTTTCGGAGAAGGGGGCTAGGGAGCGCCACTGGATCTCGAAAATTTCAACTTCGCGCTCCTCAGGATACGTGTCTAGCGTGATGTCGGCCAAGGATCCTAGCAGCGACATCGCGGCGGACGGGTCGGACGGCAAGGAGTCCAATGACAGACCTGCGGCCTCTAGTGCCTCCTTATGTGCGCTGAGGAATGCCCGGTCCCTGTCGGAGCGTTCGCTCGTGAAATCTGATGCGATGGTCTGAAGGAGATCCTGAAGGCTCGGGTGCTTGGACAGGATGGCCACGTTGCCGCCGATGAGGGCGATAATGCGCCACGGCATCAGGTCGGACACGGCAAACAGCACGATCGTTGCAAAGAGCACCATGAGAAAAACAGCCGACGACAGTCGTTCGTTGGAGAAATTCGTCAACGGCGCAAAGACCGACACCAGCGAATCGTGCACATCTGAGAAATCGGCCATACTGTTCTGCAGATCGCGCATGTTCCGGAAGAAATCCTTGGACGTCTCTGACGCCGGTGTGATGGTTTTCGCAGGAGCCAGCGCGGGACCCTGGAAGGAGTAGTAGGGCATTATGCTCGACGTCGATGGTGCCGGCGGCGGGGGATGGCGAGCGAGGAAGGCGGGAACCATGACGAACAGTAAAAAGACCATCATGGGGAGAACCACGAGCAGATGGGGTTCAAGACATATCAACGAGTAGGCGAATAGGAAGGAAAATGTGTGGGAAGGATGCTTCCAGTTCAGCACGCGCTCGACTTGGTTTTGGAAGTGGAAAACGACGCCAATTCTGCATGATATCAGCGATACTGTCTCTACACCGTGGGCGCGTGATCGCTCCCGCCTACCTGGCGTTGAATCGACGAAAGTTATTGCCCATTAACGGGAGACTGAACGCAGGCCGTTGGGCATCTGCAGCATTCAGTCTGTCTTCGACGGAGATCGGCCCATCCTCTCCATCCCGGGGGACGACTTGTTCTAGGATTCTTGCAGACCAGTCAGTTCAGTTCCGTCCACTCTTCCAGCTCGATCCAGGCAGCACCGAGATGACATACTTTGTAAACAGCCTGTCCTGCAGCGACCGCGAACCCGACCTGGTATGCGAGCTGCGTTTGGACTTGGGGGGTTTTGCGTCATCTTTGGTCTTCCCCGCGGAGATCACGGGAACCGGTTCGTTCCGATTGACGATAGCGTCGGGGGTAGATTCATCCATGATACCAGACTAATATGGAAGTCACACCAGATCGATGATTAACCGACGGCATTTCCAGGCGTCGATGGGAAGGATCTGGAGTTGAGGGAGAGGGGAAGAGAAAGCGACTTCGGTTGTTGGCAACCCGGAGAAAAGCACATGCGTTGGAAGGCGGAGAGCCGAGTTCTAGCGGTGTATCATTGGTATGATTGATACCTTCTTGGGGAACCATTTGCACGTTGATCTGATGAAAGATTGGTAAGATCATTACTGCTGTAAATGACAGATGCCTTCCTCATCCAGCCATGTTTGCCGCATTTGCACTGGGTGTCCCCTTAAGGGCCTGAAAACCAAGGACTAAAATGCAGACTAGACGGTTAGAGCCAAACTAACCATCAGAAAAAGGAGCAGGGGACGATAGAGAGACAGACATAGGAGAAGCTGTCCATTGAGATATGGTTGACTAATTTCGTTGGACTCCACTTCGCTTTTCTTTTTCTCTTTTCTCTTTTTTATTTATTGACTTGTTGATTTTCATTCTTCCTTCCTCCATTCTGGGTTAATATTGACCCTCTCTTCGTGGAGCGTCAGGCATCCCGATCTCTTTTGCTTGTGCTGGTTGTGCTTGCCGCATCTCCGCATTCATTCTATTGCCGGCCGTTCCTCAGGCATCCACACCATCTTTCCCTGCCAAGACCAGCGACTGCTGCCCCAGGCCAACCACCAGTGATTCTTCCTCTTTTGCACAATCAAAAACACCCGTGGGAGTGATAAACATCCTCCTCCACAACCCCCCCTCCCCTCCCTAGACGATTTCGGTCAGTCCCAACACACACCCAGATCATCGCTGGTCAAAAGGATCCTTTCCCAGGTTTCTCTACGACGACCTGGAATATCGGATTGTGGTTGGGATCCCCCGCAATGGACCGGTAACGACGATTAATGGATCGTGCGACGGTGTTGGTCAAGGCTGTCTCCTCTTAATACACTGAGACGCCATTGACTTCTGACAACTTTTGCGATTCGGATTGATTTTGCATCGACCTTTTTTCCCCCTCTCTCTAGCCATCAATCTCTCCCGTTCCGTGCTAACCCCGACGGAAATCGGGCATGCCGGAAAAGCTACCCTCCCAACAACCCTCAGGGATGGCACAGTCGCGTAACCCGCGGTCCAGGCCGGCCAGTCCATCCCGGAATGAAGAATCAAGCCCAGGAGGTAAGCATCGGATTCATGCATGGCAAATTGGGACCCATGTCCGGGAGATTAACAAATTTGCCTCGTTCTTAGAAGGCTCCGCACGGCGACGATTGCAGAAACATGCTTCAACCACCACCTTGCTTTCCGATACGTCCTCTCACTCCGCCAAAAGTACATCCGGCACTCGCATTGGAATCATGGGCAAGAGGAGGTTATCTATTCGAGATCAAAAGGCTCCCCAAGGCCCGCGGCCTCAGGACCCGTCTCGCCGAAGGTACTGATGGCCAATTTCCACCTTGCCTCACCCCCCCCCTA
This sequence comes from Aspergillus taichungensis, assembly GCA_002850765.1. NCBI lineage: Eukaryota > Fungi > Ascomycota > Eurotiomycetes > Eurotiales > Aspergillaceae > Aspergillus > Aspergillus taichungensis. The sequence continues at coordinate 59,893 of KZ559559.1, read as the reverse complement.
TTTCTCCTTTCATGATTTCACCACCTCCTACACGTCTTCTAACACATATGGAACTTCTAGTAACCAGTCCGGCTCGTTCTTTCACTCCGGCAATTCTTCTATCGATTCGACCCAAAGCAGCCTTCGTTCGACGAGCATGAGCAACCTGGCCAAAACGGACAACAACACCCCCCCTGAGAGTTCAGATTTTCTGGCCCCCGTCAGTTTCGACGACTTTCACAATAGCATCATGCAGGAACCAAGTCTCAATCATTTCCCCATGCCGGGGACCGGGGCCACTCACTGGTCCAATCCGACCAACGAGAATACTGGGGTGGGGCGGAGGAGGAGTAATTCTGTGCGCGGGAAGGGCTTCAACAGCCAAGGGTCCTCGGCGGAATTGACGCAGGGCAGTGCGACGACAGAAAGCCCGGCCGCTCGAGGCCGTCGGCAGAGCTTGGTTAATACGGTTGGGACAGGCCTGACAGGAATCAGAGCCCCGCGCAAGTCCGTCGGGACAGGGCCCCTTCCGACAACTGCAGCTTCCAGGCGACAAAGTCTATCGTTCCGAAAGGCGAGCGTCGAGACCCGCACCGATCCGGCGAGCTTTTTGCAACCTCGACCGCAGCTCCACGAGTCGGATCGAGACGAGCGAAGCCGCGTTCCAGCCAGTGTACGGAACATGAAGGCCAAGTCCTTCCAGCCCCAATTGCGAGAACCGCACGACCCGGTGATCGCGCCTGGAGCTGCGGTCGATCATTCTCGATCTTCCTCCACCAATGCAGTCCGGACCCCGGCCAAACCCGGGCCGCCTCGAACTGTCACGCCCACCTCGTCAGCGAAACGAGTGTCGGTCATGCCCCCGCATGCAACCGGTCTTGGCGCACGAACGATCAGTCCCACCGACGCCCGGCGGATGAGGCGGATGTCCACTGCCGCTCCGCCTGACTCCATGCCCTATACTCCTACTGACGCCGATCCGCTACCCATACGCCCACGCTCCAGTGCTCCATCGCCATCCCAGATTCCACGTAAGAGTGTGACCCCCTCCTCGAATCGCACCACCCCCGACCCGAACCGAAAGTCGTACAGCTCGGGGCTGTCCGTGTCCTCAAGCACGAGCTACAATTCCGCGCGAAATTCGTCGGGGTCGCTTCAAGCCAGACTCTCTCAGATCCAATCGTCCTCTCGGCTCCCGACTCCCAAACCCCGTGTGGAGCAGACAACTACTGCCAATGAGGATGTGCCTCCCGTGCCTGCCATTCCCAAGGCTTACGAATCCCCCCGTGGTGATGGCGACCATCCGACCCCGACAGACCAAGCGATGCGCAAATCCAGCTTACCATTGGATGCACACCTGTTGAAATCGAAGTTGGATCCTGATGTTGACCACAATCCGGCAGTCAGCAACGCCAAGTACCTGAGACCCGATGCTTCGAATGAGAGCTCTATGAAAACCCCAGAAGCGAAGCCGAGGCAATCCGTGCAGTATGGTAAAAGGAGTCTGCAGCCGTTGAAACTGCCACCGTTGAACCTCCTTCCCCTGGGAACGCCAATGACATCCAAGATTGAAGCATTGCGGGAGCGGGAAGAAGTCCCCAAGCCGCACACACCATCGGGTCAGATCATGTCGAAGACTCCGACGACCCCGCTGACAGCCTCCAAAGCGAATTTCTTCTCTGTGCACGATGAGGATTACAGCGTCCCGCAAACCCAAGCCAGAAGCAGCACGTCTCATTTTATTGTCAGCTCCTCGGGGCCGTCATTGAGGACGGCCAGCAGCTCGAGCGCGCTTGCGTCGTTTGACCACACGACCGGAGGGGCCCGGACCTTGTCGCCCTACCTTGCCTACACGCTACCGAAAAACAACAGTGATTATAGTTATATACGCCAAAAGCCGAGCGGTGAACATTCACCCAAGACGGGCCCTGTTTATAAGCCCAATGGGCCTCGTCCGCAAACCCAGTCTTCTGCGATCTCGAGCGCTGACACGATCAGTCAAATCTCAACCCCGTCAGATCCCGATAACAACAGTGTTTCCGGCTCGTCTTTCCGCAGCAAGATCACGTTGAACAAACGCAACAACTCCAAGGACCAGCAAGAAAATAACACGGATCCGACCAAATATGACCACATGCCACCTCCAAAACTCCCAGCTTCAGCCACCTGGAACAATCTGACTACGGTCAAGGATCCGAGCCCCACTTTGAAGCCCAGCTATCTCAAGTCCCGCCGGCAATCCTCTATCTCGAGCACGGCAAACTCGTCCTTTAGAAACCCCAGCGTCAGCAGCGAAAATAGCCTCGGACTGGAGCCCAGTCGCTCCAACGAATCCAGTAGCAGTGACGTCGCCTATCGCCCGGGCGCTTCGATCTTGTCCCCGGTGCACAAGATCATCAGCAATGCAAAGTCAAATACCCCGGCACCGCCAACTTCTGCTCCCGAACCCAAGATTGATCCTGACATCCTAGCTGGTGATGAGGAAATGCGTCGGCTCGGGAGTAGGCGCAAGGACACTGAAATTGCAGCCAGGGAGCTAGATGACCTGCGCCGCAAGGCTAGCCCCAAAGAACGTGTCAGTCCGGCACAGGCACTCCGGATGGCTGGCCTGAACATCTTTGAGCGCGGGGAGATCATCGATTTCAAGGACATATACTTTTGCGGGACCAAGAATGCGAAGAAGCACGTCGGCGATTTGAACGCCCAGGCGGCCAACTTCGGTTACGACGATGACCGTGGCGACTACAATATCGTGATCGGCGACCATCTCGCATATCGCTACCAAGTTATTGATGTCCTGGGTAAGGGCAGCTTCGGCCAGGTGGTGCGCTGTATCGACCACAAGACCGGGGGTTTGGTGGCGATCAAGATCATTCGAAACAAGAAGAGATTCCACCAGCAAGCTTTGATTGAGGTCAACCTGCTTCAAAAGCTGAAGGAGTGGGATCCTCACCGTCGCCACAGTGTTGTCAACTTCACGCAGAGTTTCTATTTCCGAGGGCATCTCTGTATCTCCACGGAGCTCCTAGGGATCAATCTCTACGAATTCACCAAGGCGCATGACTTCAAGGGCTTCAATGTCAAGCTCATCCGACGGTTCACCAAACAGATCCTCAGTACACTGGTGCTTCTGCATCACAAGAAGGTCATCCACTGTGACTTGAAACCGGAGAATATCCTTCTTGTACACCCCATGAGCTCTGCTATCCGGGTCATCGACTTTGGTTCCAGTTGTTTTGAAAACGAGAAGGTCTACACTTACATTCAAAGTCGGTTCTACCGGTCTCCAGAAGTCATACTGGGTATGTCATACGGGATGCCCATTGACATGTGGAGTGTCGGCTGCATCTTGGCCGAACTTTTCACCGGGTATCCCATCTTCCCGGGAGAGAACGAACAGGAGCAGCTTGCTTGCATTATGGAGGTGTTCGGTCCTCCGGAGAAGCATCTGATTGAAAAGAGCACCCGCAAGAAGCTCTTCTTCGACTCGATGGGCAAGCCCAGAATCACGGTTTCGTCCAAGGGACGGCGGCGACGGCCCAGCTCCAAGGATCTACGACAGGTTCTCAAGTGTGACGACGACGCGTTCCTGGATTTCCTGACCCGGTGTCTCCGATGGGATCCTGCGCGTCGCCTGACGCCACACGATGCTCTGAAGCACGAATTCATCACGGGGGTCAAACTGCCGCCACGGCCCAAGACCTACACCATGAGCAACTCCCCCAACCGGCGGGTGCCTTCCAGCCGCCCTCTGCCTGAGCCACCCGGGACGGGCCTCAAGAGTGGCTCCTTCATTCGCAGCCGGGATGTGTCGGGTACCTCTCCTATCAGGCACCAGACTGGAAAGCGGCACTCCACAGTGAGTGGGCTACCACCGTCGACGCCCGCCAGGCGAGGCACGAACACCACTACTGCACCGGGGTCCGCCTCGGGACTTCCTCGTGTGTCCGCGAGGAGCATCAGTGGGAAGCCAGATCTCGCCACGGCGGCGGCAGCCACCAGCTTGGTAAGTACCAGCGCAACTTTAGAGCGGACTGGTCACTAACTGGTCACTCAAGAGGACCAAATGATGTGACAGGTTCCGTCAGTAGTCTTTTTCCTCTATTGTTTTTTGTTGCACATTGTAATACTATTCGGTTGTGTCTTTTGTCGCATAGACCGGAGGGAGTGTTTGTCTTTTCTTGTTTCTTTTGTTTGCTTTCTTTTGTTTTTCTTTCTTCTCGTTGTCTCATGATGGAAATTGAGCGCACGAGAGATAGACGAGAGTTGATATTATACCCTAATTGAGCATCTCGTCTTTTGCTTGATGTGTTTGTCTTGTTCTGTTTTGTGTTTTTCTTTTTTTTTTTTTTTTTTTTTCTCCCTTCCTTTGTCTTCTGTTCCTGCGGCCTCTTGTGTGGCATTGTTATGACCGGGGGATTTGTTGACTCGTTGCATTCATGTCCTTCGTTTACGACCATCAGACTGTATGTGCATCCGGGGTCCATGAACTACTGGAGGCCTCGATACAGTCGCTGTATATTTATTTCTCACTATATCCATACCGTCTGATGAGCGGTGGTGGGCGATGACGGTGTGGATGATGTTATATGAGCTTGACCTTGATGCATATACTTTGGAGGAGCGGTGTTGTTTTCTTTTGACCGTTGTTTTTTATTATTTTTGTGGAAGGTGGTTTGCAGAACAGAGGGTAGAATTGAAAATAATGACCATGATTAGAAGAAGTGACTACCAGAAAGAGGACAAACTAAATAAACACATCCGATAAGCGGCCCGATAAGGAGAGCCCCAAACGGGCTTACTTGGCCTTTGCGCGCCTTTCCGCCTCGCCGACGCTCGAACGCCTTCGCCCCCATGCTGACTCGCTCATTTCGTTCCCTCTGAGCTGTCAATTAGGGATATCGTGGTCTTTTCTTCTTTTCATTCATGTCGTGAATCGTCTGAACCCCTCACTCATAATGAATGGGTATTCCAAACATCACCTGGACGAGGATGCGTTCGGGGAAAAGTCCGGGTTGCAGGGCGGCCTGAAGACATTCGATGCATTTCGTACGTTAACTTGATCATTCAATCATTAAAGACATATAGAGAAAGATAGAGAAAGAGCGAGATCAAAGTATAGAAACTGACCAAAATGCCACCACAGCCAAAACGAAAGCAACCTACACGACCCCAACGCGGCGCGGCGGCCAATGGACAGTCCTCATCCTCGTCGTGTGCACGCTCTTCTCCCTGACCGAGTTCCGCACCTGGCTCAAAGGCACCGAATCGCACCACTTCAGCGTGGAGAAGGGCGTCTCGCACGACCTGCAGCTCAACTTCGACACCGTGGTTAAAATGCCCTGCGACACCCTCCACGTTAACATCCAAGACGCCTCGGGCGACCGCATCCTAGCCGGCGAGATGCTCAAGCGTGAGCCCACCTCCTGGCAGCTGTGGATGGAGAAGCGCAACCAGGAACTCTCGGACGGAAGCCACGAGTACCAGACACTGAACCAGGAGGATGAGGCGCGCCGTTTGGAGCAGGAGACGGATACGCATGTGGGCCATGTGCTCGGCGAGGTGCGGCATAATCCGCGCCGCAAGTTTCCGAAGAGCCCTAAGTTGCGGAGGGGGGATATGGTTGACTCGTGTCGGATTTATGGGAGTCTGGAGGGGAATAAGGTGCAGGGTGATTTCCATATCACGGCACGGGGACATGGTTATAGGGACTTTCAGGGCCATTTGGATCATTCTAGTATGTCCCTCATTTCCCTACAGACCTGACTACAAAGTCCACAGAACCAGGCTAACTCCAAAACCCAGCTTTCAACTTCACGCACATAATCAACGAACTTTCCTTCGGCCCGCACTACCCAACCATCCTCAACCCCCTCGACAAGACCATCGCGTCCACCGAAACCCACTACTACAAATACCAATACTTCCTCTCCATCGTGCCGACCATCTACTCCAAGGGCTCCCGCGCCGTCGACACAACCTTCAGCACCCTACCGCCGCCCTCGCCCGACACGCACCGCTCCTCCCGCAACCTCGTCTTCACGAACCAGTACGCAGCAACCAGCCAGGCGACCCCGCTTCCCGAAAGCCCGTTCTTCATCCCGGGCATCTTCTTCAAGTACAACATTGAGCCAATCCTGCTGCTCATCAGTGAAGAGCGGGGCAGCTTTCTCTCGCTGCTGATCCGCCTCGTGAATACCGTCTCCGGTGTGGTCGTCACGGGGGGATGGCTGTATCAGATGTCGGGGTGGCTTGCTGAGCTCGTGAGGCGGAAGAGGAAGGGTGTCAGTGAGGGTGTGTTGAATGGGAGGATTCACCAGGCTGATGAGTAACTTCTCTACACATTTCACCCATCTTTTTCAGTCCTTCTTGTTTTTCTTATTGGTCTTTTCTTCAGGTTGAGTTGAAAATGCTTGTTCTGTTTTGGTCTGTAGGTTAGCTAGCTCGCTTTGTTCGGTGTTTACATACCAGGTACTACTTATTTGTACAATTGATTTTCATGGGTTATTTATTTGTTAAATTGTTTAGACATACATATGTCACTATCTCTAAAACTGCGAATCTACTCCTAGTACTTAGTTACTATAGTAGAACAATTGTTGGGAAGCTCTTCAAATGGGAATATGCAATGTCTCTTTGGACCAGATACATATTTTTAGTCAATAAAGTAATTAGCTTTCTAAATTCTTGCTACAATAGCCACAGAGTTCATAGTTCATTCCTCTTATTAGACTAGTATACTTTGGGTTTGCTAGCTTTCAAACTCAGGAACCCGTCGATGGCAATGTTCATGTGCGGTAATTAAGGTTGTACTATCACCTTGATCGCCCTCAAAAGGACCAAAGAATGTGCCAATCCTTTGTAGCTTAAGTATGGTACAAGATAATGTGTAAATTGAGGGCCGTTAGATTTAATTTTGGCTTTATCACAGATGAGGCCCCACAGCATTGACCGCCATGATATTCTCAGAGAGCTATAATCCATGGGTGTGTGTTATCAGAAACTGTGAAGTACTTATAATAATCAACTTAACAGAATTCTATGTCTTCCAGTCCTAACAGGTCGGGGGTTCCCACATTGCCTGCTTCATCATCTCCTTCAGCTTGGCTCCATCAATCTGATTGACATAGGTCACTTTGCGTATCCCAGCTGGACGAAGCTCCGGGTTATAGACAAGAATGTCCCCGTAACTGGCGCTACCATACGAAATATCAACGTCGGCATATACTGCCTACTTGTCAGTAAAGTTCCTGATAGCCAAGCAAATCATATCGTTACTCACCCGTCGATGTGTTCAGAGCGATTGACGGGTCTACCATGACACCCGCCGCCGTCTCATCCCAGAACGGGAATCGTGTGCCATAATGATCATGAAAGAGCCTGGTCAACGGGTTCTTGACTTGATAGACCTCATCCAGATATTCCTGGGTTGCCTGGACTTGATTCGCGACATTCCCGGCAATGATGATATCCGGGAAATCAGCGTTGATGGCGATCTTAGCTGCCTCGGGGTCCATTTTAAAGTTGATCTGGAAGGAACAACACCCATTAGCATCTTTCGGTATAGGGGTTGGTGAAAGGAGTTGAATACATCCGAATTGATGTTCGCCTGTCCATAATCCCCAAGAGCTCGAAACATGTCAACATCGACATAACCTCCCATAATCACCAGCTCTTTGGCCAGACTCGCGAAAGAAGGGTCTATTCGTACTGCCAGCGCAACATTCGTCAAAGCCCCGGCAGAGAAGATCGAGACCTGAAAGGGGTGTCGATGTACCATCTCGACCATGAAGTTTGCTGCACTAGTTGCATCATTGAAACTGGTATTCGGAAACCCTTCCACAAATGCTTCCTTCACGACTCGGTTTGGATCTCCTGAAGTTGGATTCTTGCCTGTTTGCTCGGCCGTGAGATTCAGCGGGCCAAAGGCTCCCTGAAATGGGAGTCTTCCGTGAACAGTCTCCCACGCCTGAAACCGCTCGGGTGTGTTGATCAGCGGCCATGTCGCCCCTTGATATACCGGGATACAAGTCAAATTGGCCACCTCGAGGTTGGCCAGGGCGTGGAGACCACACTGCTTCTGCCAGGTGTTGCCGGTATCTGCCGGGAATCAAGCAATTAGCATATCTCGCTAATGTGAGGGATAGAATGTCATTACTCGACACCAACCCCAGAACTTCCATGTCGCCCTTCATGGCAAGTAGAAATGGCAAAAACCCCACCGCCAGCCAGTCATTGTCTAAGATGGCATACCGTTTGTCGGAGGGAGCATCATTTTCACTCCAGACGCCCAGTATCATCATTAGGATTAAGCAGGCCAGTGACGTTCTGTTCGACTCCATTTCGACAGGTAACGATGTGAATTAGAGATGTGGATTGATCTTCTAGAACAGCCCTAGTTTATATCTGGGAGACGCGGCGGGTCCACGATCAGCGCCGCGATCTTCCTCAGGCAGTGGAGACCTAAGACATTCACCCCGTACCGGCTTGAAATACTGAGGACACCACCATCAATCGATTTTTTAAAATCTTCCGTGCACAAGGACTACACCAAATGTCAACTGCTGGCAGTTTGAGGGCGACAGTGCATATCATCAGGCTATCTGGAAGCTCTAATGGAAGTATACTCAAGAGGGCTAAAGGGGATCGGGGGTCTCTGTAAAACCTATCTGATATGACGCATCATGATGCCCTTGTGGGTAATTTGAGAAACAGGTGGATTCCCCGTCTCCTTGCTACAAACAGCACTAGTACTTCTATAGTTGACTCAAAGGGGAAGCCAGCCATGTGGTGCACAGTTGATCGAGAAGCAAGGGCTGGCAAGTGGATACCAAGGCTGAACTCCCTTGATTCCCACATTGTGGTGGCTTATAGGCCGCCATGGCCGACACTGAATCCGATTGCTTGATCTTGGTTGTTTGACACGAGATACAAAACACTGGGCAGAAGACATGCCTTTGTGGTTCCTTCCTTCATCCAGCCGGAAGGGCAATAACAAAGAGCTCGAATCAGACAGTCACCCTCTCCTCGACCAGCCAACAGATAGAAGCCTGTCCATCGATGAAAGGCCCCCAGAAGAGCCCGAGAAAAAGCATGACACTGCGTCTAATCACCCCGTGACCTGGTTGTCTCTCCCAAACAAGACCCAACTGTTCATCCTGTTGGTCGTCCGCTTCTCCGAGGTCGCCTATCGGTCTTCGACTCGGACATACCGCTTCCATCAGTTGAGATGGTTCGACCCGGTCGTGCCAGACCATACCCTGACCACACAGGCTGGAATCGTCCACGGATCCTCCACTGCAGTCCAGATTTTTAGTGGGATTCTAGTCGGACGCTTAGCAGACACGCCATGGATCGGACGGAAACCGATGTTGCTCTGTGGATTGTTCGGCTATGTAATCTCCTCTGTAGGACTGGCCTTTTCAAAATCATTTCTCGCCGTCGTGGTCTTCCAGGTGGTGGGGGCAGTCATGGATGGCGTTCCAGCGTTGGCCCGTACGACTATAGCTGAGACGATGGGGGAGAAGAAGTAGGCGCCTCGCTCGTGTCTAGCCATCAACGCATCGGCCCGCTGATACTCAGCAGACATATGTCTTGTGCTTTGGTGCTTCTCTCTCTGTCCGCAAATATGGGCGGTACTCTCGGTCCCTTCATGGGGGGCGTGCTGGCTGATCCGGTGCACAACTATCCTTCACTTTTTGGAAAGGATTCCATTCTCGGTGGTGTCGATGGGATTCAGTGGATGTCGAGGTGGCCGTACGCCCTGCCAAACCTGGTAACCGCCGGAATGTGCACCCTTATCGCGGTCATGGTCGTCCTATGTTTGGATGAGGTATGCCCCTTGTGCCGTAGCAAGATTCTACCACATTCCCGGTTATTAAGTCATTCTTTCTATTCTAGACCTTGCACAGCGCCCGCCAGCGCACCAACTATGGACGTCAAACAGCAAAGGCCATTGCACTATCCCTCTTCCGGCGGCCGAAAAGCCACCAATATCAGCCTGTAGGCGAGTCTCCTCCGATCGACAGAGTAGAAGATGGACCCATTGAGGACTCGAGAAGGCCCCAGTCGCCACAGCCTCAAAAATCGGCAGGATTTCGCATCCTTCTGGAACGAAACGTACTCCTGACTCTAAGCTCCCGGTTCCTGTTCAGCTTCCATGATGTTACCTATACCTCCCTCTTGGCCCTCTTCCTCCCGACCCCACGAGCATCACCCTTCGTCCATCACGGGGCTTACTTTGGCGGCGGGATGGGGCTACCAACCGCAGATACGGGCCTCGCCATGTCTATCTCAGGGGCCATCCTAATCCCGCTCTCCCTCGCCTTATACCCGACTGCCTCCGCTCGGCTGGGGATCCTCCGGTCGTACCGCATTTTCCTCTCCCTAGCCCTTATTGTGTATATCGTTACGCCCTTCCTGGTGTTTGTTCCAGATCAGGCTCTCCCCGTGTGGCTGGCGCTCGGGGCTGCCATGACCCTACTGGGGATCTCGCGCACATTCACGTGTCCGGCATCGGGGATCATCCTGAACTATTGCATCTCGGATCCGAGTGCTCGAGCTACAGTGAATGGTCTGGGACAGAGCGTCACCTCCGCGGCAAAGACTATTGGGCCGGTGATTGGCAGCTGGGGATTGGGCATGGGGTTGAAGTCTAATTTGGTGGGTGTCCCCTGGTGGGGGTTGGGAATGGCGGTTTTGACACAGTGGATTGTTCTGTATCATTTGAAAGATGTGGACTAGATTATCGTTGTATGATAGACGCCGCCTGATATCATGGTACGCGAGATATATCATATTTCTATAGCGAGGCCAAGGCAGTCTCCAACGTCTGGCCGGTAAGTCGTTGGAATATCTCATGGTAGTTACTTCTTGTCTGAGCAATAATCTCATCTGGTACCTGGTTTTGTCAGCTGCGAGCCTACATATCTCTGTTTAGCAGATTTTCACACCTTTATTCCGGCCTTTGCCTTGAGGCCGTTCTCCGTCAGCCAATCGCACAAGTACTGTTCTTCAGGATGTCAGTCCAGACCATGTATGTTTCTCACTGATGCGGTGAGTCATGTAATGCTTCCATGAAACCCTCCGATGAAGAAGGGTTCTCCTTACTGTCAAAACTCTTTGGAACTTGACCAACGGCGTAGCCCTGAACTGGCCAGAAACGGGAGCAATCCGGTGTTCTGACAAGAAAGAATTAGCTACCTCGAAAAGCGAGCATAAAGAAGGAAGAGAACACTGACAGGATCTCATCAGCCAGAATGACCTCCCCGGTGTCCTCATCATGCCCTGCACCCGCCATCAGCACATCGATTACCGGTCTGCCACCAGCGAAGCCACTCACCAAATTCAAACTTCGTATCGGCAATTATAATCCCCCGCTGTAACTTCCCAGATAATCAGCATAACATCCTATCCCGGAGAGAATTCACCCACTCACAGCCCACTCATGCGCCGCTCGATACAACCCCAGAGCAAGGCTCTCCATCTGATCCGCCCACCGGTCTCCAACCATTTCCCTCGCCTTATCCGGATGAATGTTCTCATCCCGTCCCCCATACGGAACCTTGATGGCGGGTGTATAGATCGGTCCACCAGGGAACGGCTGGCCGTGTCGCAGCCCTACAGGCTGCGCTATCCCGTGGACAGTCCCGCTCTGCTTATACTCAGCCCAGGCGCTGCCGGTGATGTATCCGCGAACGATACACTCGAACGGGAACATGGTGCAGTTTCCGACTACCATCGTGCGACCGACAAAGCGCGTCGCCCCCTCGTTCGTGAGATTGGATCCATCGGGGAGGCCCAGGCTGATGATGTGATGCTTGAGGTCGGGAAAGTAGGTTGGTAGAATGTTGAAGATCCAGTGGTGGGTTAGTAAGGTGAGGATCTGGCCCTTGTCGCGGACGGTGTTGTCGAGGAGGAAGTCGTAGGCAGAGATGCGGTCGGTTGCTACTAGGAGGAGGGTGGAGTCGTTCACTTGGTAGATGTCTCTCACTTTGCCCTGTGGTTTGGAATGTGAGTTGTGATTTAGGGCTGTTGAAGGGCCATTCATTATCTCATCTTACCTTGCGGACGAGCGGGAGCGACTTCAGTTCTAAAGTCTCGATGGTCATCTTGCCTGGAGTTAAGTGGGCTCTTTTTTCTGGTTTTGTTTTGGAAAGATGTATATCATCATGTTGGATGGTTGCTTCTCCTTGTTTAAGTACTCTTGCTCTTTGTAGTAAGGGTTGTAGATAATCGATTTTTGTGGACGAAATCAAACAGCGGTCTATCGAAACCAGAATCTGACTCCTAACTGCATATGCATCATGCTACCTTGACTGGCTGGATGGTTCGAAGCACAGTCCAATAAAACATGTATATCAAACATTCCCGCGGTCAAAGAGCAGACCTAATCCGGATCTGTAAAAGAGGTGCAGCACTGACATGCCCGAGATGAAAGTATCCTGCATCACCGGCTACCAATGACCTAGGTTCGCGCAGTATCCACCATATTAGATAGACCTGTAGCATGCGTGAATCCAAATGACCCCCCCGGGTGTCAAAGCACCATAGTCCAGTCCACCTTCACCTGACACGAGAGTTGAAAGATAGTTCTGATCTAACACTCAATGTACATACAATTTTTAAGCTGCCTGGATTATAAACCCTTGCCCTAGTATTATGCGTAGATAGACTGACCCTTTTACACTTGGCGCCTTGTGAGATGTGCTCAGTGAGCAAAAAGCAGCAAAAGATGAGCACTAAAACAGAATGGGAAAGCCATCAAAGTGTCTAGAAATCAAGTACGTTTTGTAGTATACATTAGACCTACCTACTTATTAGGTTCAAAAGAAAATGGGAAAAGTGGAAAACGGGTGGAGAAATCATCAAATCCGACATCTAATCTAATTGACCACCTATAGAGAATCAAGATAGAGAGAGAGACAGAGAAGATAAGTTAAATCTCAAAAATCTCTCCCATTCCAACTCCCGCCCCCTCGGCCCCAGCCCTACTATCCACCAAATCCAGCCTCCACCCCTGCCAATCGCGCAGCTTCGTCTTGATCTCGCGCACCCACGCCACGCGCTTCCGGCCCTCTTCTTCGGCCTGCGCGCGCGCAAACTCCGCCTCGTCGAACTCGTCGTCGAAGTTCTCTTCCGATAGGAGTTCGAGGCTGCCTGGTGCATGCGCATGAGCGTGTTGTTGTGGGTGGGAGGGGGCGCGCGTGCGGTTGGGTCCGCTGCTAGTGCTGCCGCTGCCGGTGAAGGCGGCGAGACCGCTTGATAGTACGGTGGAGAAGGAGGAGTGCCGTTGTTGTTGTTGTTGAGCCATGCTGCGCCGGCGGGCGTGTTCGGAGCCGCTGCCGCCGATGAGGTCGACGTCGTCGAAGGCGTTGGCGTTGGCGTTGGATGCTGAATAGTTGTGGACGCCTTCGACTGGGTACTCGCTGCCGCCGCCGCCGCCGGCGGCCAGTTCCTCGCGCTTCTCTTGCCACACGCCGCGGCGGAGGTCGAACACTTCGCCTTCGAGACTGCGGATGCGGCGGTGGAGGCGGGAGCGCTCTTCGTCTTCGAGCTCGTCAATCGCGTCGTCGTCGGCTCCGCCACCGCCTGAGGTGCCCGAGTGTCGCTTCCGCAGGGTTTCGAGCTCGTCTTTGAGGCGGAGGTTGTCGTTTTCGACGCTGGCGAGCCGCTTGCGCTGCATGGCGGCCTCCTTTTCGATCTTTTCGCTTTCGCGTAGGCGCGCTTGGTGCCGGGACTCGGTCTCCTTGTGTAGGTTGGTCATTGCTTGTTGTTTCTTTTCGAGCGTGTCGAGCTTCTTCTCGGACTCTGTCTTGTCGTTTTTCAGTTCTTCGACTTCGCGCTGGAGGCTCTTGATGAGCGTCTCTGTTGATGTCTTGTCGACGCCTTCTTTGACGGCTTTTTCGGACGCCCGCGTCAACGCAGCCTTGGTGTCTGCTAGCTCGCGCTGTGATCGCTCTAGCGCTGCCGCGCTGGTCGACAGTTTCTCCTCCAGCGCGGCGATCTGGCTCTCGTGGGCGCTGCTCGAGCTCAGCTGTGCGCGCAGGTTCGAGATTTCCAGCTCCATGGCCTCAATGGTGGCCGACTTCGACTCCAGCTGCTGCGTCAGTTCCGCCGGGGGCGACTCGGACGCTGCAGGCGACGACACGCTTGCGTTGTTCCGATGTGTTCTGGTCTGCAGGTGGGAGTTCTGTCGTTGAAGGGACGCTATTTCCGCTTTCTATAGCATTGTCCGTTAGACCGATCCGAACACCGCGTAGCCCACAAGGGAACGTAGCACTTACCAGTTCTTCTACATCCCCAGCTTTCTGTTCCGCCTTCTCCAGTTTATCCTTCAGCTCCGCGACGTCCACACTAGCCTCGCGCAGATCCTCAAGCTGTTCCTCCGTCTTGCGCCATCGCCCCGACGCCTCCTCCAATTCCTTCTCTAACCGCTTATTATCCTTCTCAAGGTCTTCAATGCGCGACGCCTGCTTCTTATACACCTCGTGCACGGACTCCCCGTCGGCCGACAGCGGCGGCAGCGAGGGCGACTTGATCGTCGTCGAGGGCGACTGCGCCAAGTTATTGTTGCTACCCTGCGACACAGAAGTCTTCCGGAACGACGACGACCGCATCTTGGACTGGATCGACAGCGACGGCTGGCGGCCGTGGGCGCCCCCGGCCGGAGCTTCTAACTTGGAGGCGGGCTGGGGATCGGCGTCGGGAGAGGGCGAGGTAGGCACGTCGGTTGGAGCATCGGGCATCGGTTCAACGGGAGATTCCTCCGCTTGCGGTGCGGGCTGCGATTGTGGGGTGTCATCTTGAGGTGCGGGATCGGAGCTAGGCGCAGCGGCAGCATCCTTGCCCTCGTCCTCCTTGCTATCTGCTTTGTCCTTGTCCTCCTCCGCGGGCGTGGAGACTTCCGTAGTGGGGGTTGTCTGGTCGGTAGATTCGGCTGCTTCTTTCGGAGCTTCGCTGGTAGATGCAGATCCGGCTTTCTTGCCGCCCTTCTTCTTCTTTTGGAGCTGCGCTACCTGTTGTTTTGTTCATGGGTTAGTATGCGCGCTCGTCATACTATGCTCCGTTGGTGGGATGAAGGTACCCGTTTTTTGGCAGCGGCGAGCTTCTCAGCCTTGACGCGCTCTTCTTCGTCGGTCATGATGGGTCGGAGCTCGCAATTGTGGTGTGACAGGAGGCACGAGAGGGTGGGTAGGAAGGCAGAAGGGAGGAGGTGGAATCAGCAGCATTATCAGGCCAGTTGTTGCGCCCGTGCACGGACCACCGCCCGTATCGCAGTGGTGCCTGAGGCGTGTATCACCAGCGTGATATCACCAGGGCCAGGAGTAGATCCGACGACACTGATGCGATACTTTCACTTTAATCCCTTCTGTTTATAGATGTGATTTCACTAGAAAGAAGAAAGACACGGTTGAGCTCTCA
This sequence comes from Aspergillus taichungensis, assembly GCA_002850765.1. NCBI lineage: Eukaryota > Fungi > Ascomycota > Eurotiomycetes > Eurotiales > Aspergillaceae > Aspergillus > Aspergillus taichungensis. The sequence goes on along the minus strand of KZ559559.1, from coordinate 44,491 downwards.
ATAATCTCCCAATGCAGGACAGACCAGATGTCCCAACCCTGTCCAACCCACCCCGCATTATGCACATGGATATATATCCGTTATCAGAGACCCGCCCTCATCAGAAAGTGAAAGTATTCAACTACGCTGTAACACAGCAAACTATCCTTTCAAGAACCTCAAACAAAACTATACACTCAACGTGCCACATTTATAGTCCCCTTCACGGACCAGAAACGCCAGAAAAGACCATTGTTATGGAGACTCGTCTCACTACTCCTTTTGACCTCGGCCGATCCCACGAGGGACAGCAAGACCACGACGGAGGTACAAGGGTCTACAACATAATATGGTAAACCAGATCAATCCTACAATAATTACTAAAATAAATGAAAGATTTTTCAATATCGTCATGAAAAAAATAAGTTACAAGCAAGAACAGAACAGAACAAGGACAACGTCAACGTCTCCTCGCAGTAGCACGCCATTAGCCATTACGCAGGGGTATGGAGCGCTCAATCGTCATCATCGTCAAATCCAGGCCCAAAATTCCTGTCTCGTCCTGATACTGATATTAATATGGGGAAGGAGCCTGTTCTCCCCTGTGCCGGGATCCGGAACTCCCGACCTTTGCCGATGCAGGTTGAATGCATGTCAATAAAACGCCATAAACGGAACAATCCCAAGGAAATGCCAACAACGGAGCAGAAGCAAAAAAAAAAAAAAAGAACAGAAAGAAGTATGAACATGAATCAAAAAAAGGTAAATCAAGGGTATCCCGATTACAGGTCCATTGAATCGGCAATTTCCTCGCTCATGGCGCGTACTGTCGCCTTGCTGCCGGACCGGGACCGGAACTCCTCGTCGCTGAGCAGATAGTTATCATACTCGTCAACCACCGGCCTCGTGGGCCTCGAGTTGTCCTCTTCTTCGCTTTCGCTCTCCGGTTCGAGCTCGGCTTGATCTCCCAGCCAGTACCGGGCGCGTTTGCTGGATCCCGTGTCCGGGGTGAGATATCCATCGTCGAACGTCCGCTTCGTGGGAGTCGCGAGGCCTTCGCTCGGCGTGTGACTCAGAATGGGAATGGCACGGAGATAGAGGTAGCTGACGCGCTTTCGTAGTCGGTTGAAGAAAAAGTAGTGGAGGCTCCAAATCGCGCCATCGTCCGCGTCGGACGGGTCCTCGTCCGGCGAGTAGGAGTAGATCGAACATTCTTTCAACGACATCTGCTCATCGATGATCCTCCACATCCTTGGTCCCCATGTGGACGACGCTTCTGCATTGTAAGAACCGGATATCGTGCCGGGCGACGGGGGGGTCACGTCGATCGCTTCCCGCGGTCGCAGGTTGAATAAGGTCGTGTCGACCGTGTTCATCACGCGCTTCAAGTTCCGCTCGCGATGAAAGTCCGACGGGCGCAGAACGTGGGAAAAATCGTAGTCCGGGTGACTCGCGTTCAGTGTCGCGATCAGATAGGCAAATGTCCGACGACTCGAGTGTTCACTCAGGGGCCCGAACGGACTAGCACGTGAAAGATTCAACGACGCGGCGGCGTCGGTCGCATTTGGCGGGGATAGCGATGCAGACAGCCGCAGCACCGATTCATACTGGGACTCGAGCGATTGCTCGATGTTCTTGTACAATTTCCGATCGGCTCGAGCGGCCTTGGTGGTGTAGAGGTCGCAGCCCCCTAGGATGTGACAATCGGCGGTGTCGAAGTTGAGCGAGCTCGTCACGTCCTCAATCTCTGGCAAAGGAAGGAACTGTGATATTCAAAGAGGTAAGCATGCGTGTAGTCGAGGGGATTCTGACATTGCTGTCCTGCGCAATCCGAACGCACCTTCATCTTGCGTAATAGTGCGATCCCGCGTGGTCCAGAAATCAATACCAATGCCAACGAATCGGTTCAAACGATCGGAAAGATAATTAATTGTTGAGCAAAAGGTATCTTCCGACGCGCGACAACTAGGCAAGGGGTGTGCTTTAATGCTGGATGATAAGGTGGATTCGTGGTCGATTGCAACGTAGCCGATCGGCGATAAGCAGCGGGTGGGCGGTCAGGGTGCGGTGATTGGGTGAGTGACGTTATGGAGAGACAGTCAAGGTTAACAGGGAAGAGTCAGGGGAAACCAGTCCATGGCACAGCCTATGGGCATAGAAAAACCGATGGAATAAATAGGAGATGGGAAGAAGGAATCGACGGGAAAACGAGGGTGGAGAGCGACACGGGGGGGAAGAGGGAGAGGGACATCATCAGATTGACGAGGCCGGCGGAGGGACTGTCACGTGGAGACGGATTGGACCAGTGAAATGACGCAGTTCCCTCACGAGAAGTCTGGGCATCCCATTCATTCCTCCCCCCATTCCGTGGTTCCCAAACTCCCACGTCAAAGGCTGCCGTGTTTCCATTCAATCCCTTCCGGCCCATTTGTTTGTTTCGCGTGGTTTGGTCAAAATCAATCAAGATATTAATTAGTCTCTCTGGAGTCGACTGGTGTGAATCAACGCCTATGTACGTCCAACGCCTCTCAATCATCCAACCAACAAAGCGAATCTGCCCAATAAGATATATGAAAGAATCAAAAGGAAACCCGGAGAAACACTTGGCCACGTCTGGTCTGTAGAATACACCCTACATGATCTTCGTAACCACATCTTCCTCAACCTGTGGGGTGATCGTTAGTCACGGTCGGGTAGGATGGTCATCGTGTCGGCCCAGGGGTTAGAAGTGAGATCCCAGCGCAGAAGCAGGGGTCATCGTAGGGGCGTGCAGGTACTAAGGGGGAAAGCCAAGAACAACACCAACAGGGGAACGGGAGGCACATGTACAGCCGAAGGCTACCGGATGGAAAGACCACGCAGCCCCGAATGAGGGATGTCCATGTGTCTTTCCGGATCCTGGTCCCCCCGGGTGCTGTGTACAGATAGAAGAGATACCAACTCACCTCCATATCTTCCAAGCTATCCTGCTGACTGATGCACCGAAGCACGTTCTTCTTGCTGCTCTCTTGCATCTCTCCCGCTAACAATAGCTCATCCAAGATAAAGTATGCCTTTTGAAAGTTGAAGATGATGTCCAGCTCGCACACGTTGCCGTAGTACTTGTCCATCTGCTCGACGTATCGGTGGACAATCTCGAGGTTGATCAGCTCGTTATCGCTGGATTCGCACCCGGCGATGAAGAAGAGGGAGGCATAGCGACGGTAGACGACTTTGCTATCTGTCAAGGCGAAGTCAAACCGTTAGCTGACCGGGTCCCAAGGGGTGTGAGGGGAAATCATTCACGGGGGCTGGGTACCTTTGTATTCGAGGAAGTTGCACATGCGGGTGCGACGGGACAGAACCAGCTGCGTCACATCCTTGACAATCTTGGCCTTCTCCTTGGGAGAGAGAGTGGTGAACCATTTGGCCAGACGCTGTGATAAAATTTGTGTTCAGTCAGTCTCAAGCGAGCTTGCGGGCGGGTCCAAAGCCGGGTGGGCCACGAGAACGCACCACTTTACCCTGACGGGAGAGCAGAATCAAGTATCTGAAAGGGGGGTGTCAGCTCCATTCAACACACGGAAATTATCCGGTAGCCTCACTGGATCGCCATTGTGTAGATTGAGGGGGGTGTGGGTGAGTTATGACGAGTGGTTGTTTTGAGGGGTCAGTGGATGGACGGAGGTCGATGAGGAGAGCGGGAGAAATTAACGATTCGGGGGAATCGCTGGTCTTATTCATTCGCCCGCAATTATTGGCCCCGCCCACCAGGAGATGAATTGGACGGAGTATATAGGGGTTAAGGGTGGACTCGATGGAGGTTATCTTCTTGCACAATACCAGCAATCGCAAGAAAAGGTCCTATTCTTGAGAAAGTGAACGATTGAGCCCCAAGTGTCAACATTCCTGAAAGTCTTGGCGACCGACTGGCCAACTATATAATAAAGCTTATCCAAGCATGACTGACTGACTATAACTATCCTCTACACTTTCAATCTTCCCTAATTTTCCAACACTTCCAATATGTTCATCGGGTCTCACTACAGCACAGGCTCCTTATCCACATCCATTTTGTACCTCACATACACATCATCAATTTGAGCCACATCATAGAACCACATCTCACAGATCTTTACGGTATGGGAACAGACCCCCATCCAGATCCCTCCTGGATCGCAAAATTTACCACCGTCTGCTGGATAGTAGAGCGTGGAAATTTTGACAGGATCATCAAGGCAACATGATGCAGAGCATACGCAGATTATCTGCCAGGATATTTAATCGATCGATGCAAAGAGAAGGATCTTGAGACGACCGTTGGTAGAAAGATCTGCAGCACCATTAGTCGCAAAGAAAATACAGAGACAACAAAAGCTGTGGATTGTTAACACCATCATGCAGATTGCAGCGATATCCGCCTGCTTATATCATGAGTTTGAGGTCAAACAGTTTCCGTGCCGGCTTGAGGATAACATACCTGTGATCTCGGCCGTCAGGGGAATTCCCGAGCATTCGCAGGCGCTCAGGCTGGATGTGTGACGCTCTCGGGGTATCTAATTCCAAAACCGCAGACGAGTCTCTTCAGCCGGTGATAGACCTCGACTAAGTCGTCGAGGAATTTATTTCAGCGTCTCCGCCCGATCTGGAGCACGCGGTAATATTACCAATCAAAGTCCATCACTTGCTGGGCGTTGGAGAATCGTTCGGTATGATATGTTCGCAAGGTCTAGTTAGACCCCCTTGAGCCTGTAAACGGCGCCAGGTCCAAGCAAAATTTGCGAGTTTCCATGAGATTGTACGCATGCATCGTGGATACGCCCGTTCTCTGGCCTGCCTAGACACGTGTCAAACTTGATTTCGAATCTCGCTGGGTTGAGGGTTCCTTGCGCCCAAATATGCATACCTTTGGACTGTGCGTCTGCAAAGCTCGATATCTGTCAGCTGAGATTAGAGGTCTTGAGAGAGGACAGACTTACAGTCTCCGATGAAATGTTTCAACTGATTCCCCCCGAGTCTGAAACAATAAACTGCGCTGTGCCACTTGATACTCCGGCCACCAGTGGATGGCTCCATCTCGGTCCCTCTTCGGTTGAAAATGATACGACTTGATTACTTACGCTATGTGCTGCAGGATATCGTCCAGAGAAATGCAACCCTGGTCTCGACCCGCTGCTTGCTCCTTGTTAAGGTATCCTTTCATGTCCACATAGGAACGCGTCGAGTAGTCTTCAAAAGCGACCTGCTCACGGGGAATGCTTTAGAATGTGCCCGCCTACGAGTTGATGAAATACCTGCACCGAAAATTGGGAAAATCAGTCTCAACCACCAGTTCAATCGCGCCCCAGACATCGCTAGCATCTTTTGAGGCGCCTTCCATGCGAAGGCGACTTGCACTTGCGCACAAAATATTGGGCCTCATCCGCCGCGACGAGAAACTTGGTCTGGATTGTGATCAGTGTGCCATTGACTCGACGCTCGCGACGACCGGGTACTCTGAATCGCCCTCCTTGTCGATCTCCACATCTACGAGTCAGGTGTTTCTCTGCACCCCTCGCTGCGGATGCAGCGTGCCACATCCGTCGAGGTCGGCGTAATAGACGACCGCTTGATCGTGTCTCCTCCACCCGCTTCCCTTGCCACGAACCCCCAGAGCTGGCGGCATTTGCCAAGGATTCGGTCCGCCACCCCGATTGAATGGAGAACTTCGAGAGTCCGAGGATGTAGACCATCCACGCGCCTACAGTCTACTCTACTTGGGCTTGCATCGATGCACAGGAGGGGACTCGTCGCTCATCCCGCGACGCGCAAGTAGAATATCTAGCAGGGTGTTCGCCGGGCCAACCTGTTTTGACTACCGGTTACTTTCTATATTCACAATTTTGTGGAGTTCATATGACCTACACCGACGACCATAACCTTGTAGCATTTCTCTCTACCTTTTAGTGATTTTGAGGGCCAGTCGCAACAATGGGGATCTGGACGTGGGACTGTCATCATGGCATCCTGTCAAGATCATACCCCTAGCAACACGGGAGAAGATTGATGAGTGGTTCTCTATCACCGCAACTATTCTAGTACGCATAGAGATGCGCAGTACACCAAGCGAAGGTGATCTACAAGCGGATAACAGGATAAAACGCTGGTGCTGGTGTCCCAAGATGTACATGACTGGATGCGGTATCACGCTTTTCTTCCTGGACTGGACAAATACACAGAGATGACGGCAATGCCGAGTGTTCAGCGCATCCGTGTCGATGCTAAGATAAATGTTCAAAGTTGAGGAGCCGCGAGAAGCCAGCGGCAGGTCTTCTCAGTATTCCATCCTAGGTACTATCGGAGCTCTACTCTATACGACATGGATTCGACTCCGGTGTATCCAGGTTTAAAGAATGGATGATGAATCAGTATGGCTACTAGCAAGTAAGTACCAAACAGAATAGGGCCTTCCGATCTAGTCAATCTCATGGCCGGGTCTACAAGCAATATGTTCATTGAGAGTACACACCCTCATTTGGAACAACCTATAAAAGACCACATAGTGACAACTATGTCACATACATCTAAGGGCCTACACAATCTCTTGATTCATAACTTTATGCCGAGCAAAGCAAACCCTGTCTTGCTCAGCTCGCCAGCCCAATATACGCGAGCAGATACCCCTACTTCCCACCTCCAAGACTATTTTTCAACAAAAGACAGCTACACCTTCTGACTCAAACCATCCAGCATCAACCACTCCACAACAGCCACAAAACAAACCGGACATGTCGCCATTACTGCTCCTACCTAGACAGGTAACACCCATCACAAGGCTGACACCCACCACCAGCAGCCCGTCATCTAATATGTAACTATATTTGAAATCCAACAAACATTTACTATCCAACCAACAATGCATGCACCGTGATAAAACTATAAACGTCTCCACACACACTCATACACAATTACTCATACTTACTCACCCTCAGACATGTAAGCAGCCTCATTCTCACTGAGGTGACTCCGCCTTGCCGCAGCCTGAGACTTGCCTGACCCTACAATAGCCGGCCCGGAAAGACAATAGGCTACTTCTAATTAAAGAATAGTATTGTTTGTCGTGCATTATCAATAAATAAGTGCTTGACTAATAAACTCTATACAGAAACTAGCAGAATTAACTAAAGCATGGTAAATCAGCAAGAACGAGGGACGCGATTCGGATACCCTGTGTGTGACAATACCCCGCACTCCACGAGATAACGAACAGTTAAACGATATCGGTCATAACTAGCCCAGAATATGCCAGCTTTTATCCCATTTGAGTTAGTCTATAGGCAGGAAGGGCAGATAGTAGCAAACAAACTATCTGTACAGAACCTCGCTTAATCGCTTAGTTCGTGATGGGAGGTGTGAAAGAAATCCTGCCCATGTACACAATAGGGGCGGTCGGTCTAGGCTTGCCAGTGGAAGTCGACGATATTCGTGATGGGCGTGGATTTGGCGATTGATAGTGGTTGGGGGAGGGTTTGCTACGTACCCTGTCGGATCCTTGCTATTCTATTCTATCCGATCCTTGCTATCGTATACTATAATATACTATACTATGGAGGGGTCGCGATCGGCGCAGCTGCCGGTGTAACCGTATATGTAGGTACCATTTTCCTATTGTGTGCATCGTAGATGGAAATTGAGTCGCGATGCTAATGTTATTTTAGTAGCGAGGGACAAGGGGTAATGCACAAGGGTTGAGGGTCAAGAACTGGTTTGTGACTATTGGAGCGACCTGCATACGATCAACGAACGGCTGTTCGACTCATTTTAGGCGATCAGTAGGTTTCTTGGCGAGGAGGAGCCTCATCGAGGGACTGCACTACTGGGTGGCAAAAGTGATAATGGCGTATGTATATGCTAGCTGAATTCCTCGCCAACTCGCGTCATTCTTGCCCCGCGGGTTCAAAACCGTTGTGATTGTTCGGCAGTTTTAGGCCGCCAGCCTTGTCTTCAAGGCTATTAACGCTCCACACAGCCCCCAAGCTAGGGCCATCCCCGTACCAATCGTCACGCAGAGGAGCACCATCTCGAAATATCCCATGTTGGTGACGACAGAAAAATCAGGCCACCGAAGTGATAACCGCTTATGTCCCTCAAGACCGCCCCCGTCGGCGGTGTGTTTTTCTCGCCCCGTGCATTTGCCCATTTGCGGAACGTATTGGAAGTTGAAGCGCGTGCGTGATTTGCGTTGCACCACACCTTGGTACATGGCCCACCGGAAGAACTAGAGCCAATTAGTTATGGCCGTTGCTGGCATATGCAGGGTGAAGGATCCCTTACCTTGATCATCGCTTCGTCAACCCCCGGGATTAGGCGCTGCGCCCATGCAAGGCCCGTAACAAGGATGCAGTGGCCCAGGAACACTAGGTAGTAGAGCATCCATGGTTTGCCCAGATCGAGTGAGTCACAGTGCTCGTCACCGTTGATCCACCGGCTTCCCGCCTCGATGAACTGCTTAGACACATGGAATGGATGGGGCAGGTTCCCCACACACTCCATGAAGTTGTAGAGCACCACGCGGGACGTTTCCGTTGTGCGCAGCTCATGCACGAGGAGACTCTCCATCACGAGCTTTGCCTGCGCAGAGGATTCGAAGTAGGAATTGGGTGTGCCAATCACATAACCTAGATATCGGAATAGAGCAACATAGTCCTCGCATTCCTGCTCGGTTGGCTGGATCCCGAATTTGGGAAGTTGGAGCCACAGCTGATTGCAGCTGAACGTGCTAATGGAATGGACCGAATCTAGCGTATTGACAGGAATGCCAAACTGCTCTGTGTCGAAGTAATCGGGGCGGGTCTGACACAGCTTGAGGATACGTTGGCGAACCGAAGAGTGGAGCAGCCTCACACGGATCGTTGCGACATGGCCTTCGCCTCCAGGCTGAATCGCCGCTAGATCCTTCGTGACCTGGATCAACCATTGGAATGTCTCCAACAGACGTCCTAGAAGAGCCCTTGTCGAGAAGCCGCCGGTCCGTACGAGTACCTCCACAACGCCTGGTGAGGCCTGATACAGGGTCAGTGCTTGTTCAAGACCAGGCCATGGAGGAGTCCCTTACCGAGTTTTCCGCGACAAATCCTTGTAGCGCGAACCCAACGATGTTGGCTATGGCATATCGGTAGAAAAATTTCTGCGCACGCGCAAGCTGCTCCCAGTCCACCCAGTCAGGAACCGTATGCGTCTCTTCCCAGAACTTGTAGAGAACATCATCGCCCTGGTGGTGATCCCTGAGAAGGGCGTAGAGATCAACAGGCGAAGGGGGGATTCCCTTGGCCTTACTCTCTTCCATCAGAGATGCTTGTATGGATTGAAGTCTCTTCAGCGCCTCAGCTCCCAGCGTATCATGCTGCTGACGCAACGGCTCAGTTTCCTTCCTCGGGAGGTGGTCATCACTCCAAGTGAATGAGTACCCCCACGCAGTGATCTTCTCCCCTGTTCGTGGATGGTACGGAACAGCCTCCATATTTCACGCTCTGTAGTAAGACTGATGTAGATGAAATGACCACTGAACTGTCGTTTTCCAAAGGTCTTTAGACATGATCAGGTAAGGCCGCCTGTGGTCATGACTCCCATTATATACTTCTGACTCAAGCGAACAAGGCATGACATCTCTCGGCGATACGAGGGACTTAGGGCCCCCAGTCCATCCAACAGATTATCAGGCATCCATTCCACTCGGGATTTGCAAATCTTTGCCCTGACCTCAGGTTCAGCTCACTTTGAACTCTGATTCTCAACCTGGATGGCACTAGGCTGAACAATGACCCTGTACGGATGCACTGCCGGATTTCCGAGGCTGCAGCTCAAACTTTCCGCGCCACATGCTACCAAATGCATAAATTATTTTGATTAAATGACCAATGGTTGCGGGGGTGTTCGGTAGAGGTTGGCACCTACGCGGTAGATCGATACATCATCACAGCAAGCTAGTGAGGGTTTGCACAGACCCATAGATCTTTCACTTGGGAAACTGGAGAGCGACTCCTTCGATGTTTCCTGATGCAAAGTGGGGTTGGGATCGATCTTCGGCCTGCAGGCGTGGATCAGTCTCACATCACCGTGCGAAGCGCGTCCACTTTTCCCTCCTAGGAGAGACTAGCCCGGGGAGTCCATGCGATGAGTACTAGTTATGCGAGCTGAAACGAGATCTCGGGACGCCCTAGATCTCACGCTAGGATCTCAAGGCAGCATATACTGGTCATTTTCGGCCCCACTTGACATCCGTATATATGGGGCGTCCGCGTGGCTCAGGATAAGGGATTTTCGTAGTCACCTTCCTTATTGAACCGAAGAATATCAATAGTTCACAAAGAATCAGCCCCTGCGCCACAACCGTCATGACGCAATTTGACAATGGGGAGATATGCAAACCTCGTGTGCTTATCCGGTGCATATTATACTGAGAATTGTCCGACCTAACGATGACCAATGCTGTGGCGTTCTACAAATTGCCCGATGTTTTATTTATTTTTTCAGCCGCTAAAAAAAATCCAAGACCAAAGGATTGATCTAGTTTATCAATCCGCCATTGTCGTGGGTCATGCTGTATCACCGAAGACGTCCGAGAAGTATCTAGATATGGGTGACCATGTCATCGCACACCAAGCCCCAAGATCAGGCCGGGGGGCTGGATAGGCGTAGAAATATTATAAAAGGTCGTATCCAATCGTTCGAAGTTTGAGGTATAGTCAGACACAAGTCTTTCAAATCACTCTGCTCTGTTCTCAATCACTCGGGTTTCGTCTAAAAGAGCGCCAGTGCCTTTCCATCTTACACACAACACTCAATCATGGCAGTCACTCAACTTATTCAGCCGATGGTCCGGCCTCGTACCAGGCTGGGACGTCGAAATACCTCGATCCCTGTGCGCCTTCCGGACATGTTCGTGCTCTTTCTGTCTGGAGCCCCGAAAGTCAACCCCCATTATGATATTATGAGACGGGAATGTGAGACATGGATCTGCAAGTAAGCTTCTACACCCCAGATCATAGCTGTCGCAGGACATAACTGACTTTCTCATTAGTGAGTGCTCTTTTGACGAAAGAACCGAAAGGGTCTTGAAGAAGACAGACTTTGCCTATTTTTGCTCCATTGCAGTCCCCAACGCATCGCCGGAAGAGCTCCGAACAGTGGTTGACTGGGGTAACTGGGTATGTGTCGGTGTTGCAACGTGATGGTAAAGGCTTCGGTGTGCTAACGTTGACGTCTACATGCAGGTTTTCCCATTCGATGATCGTATGTATGATCTGTCCGAGTGTATACGTCTTTGCTAACAATATGTTGAAGAATTCGACAACGGGGCCCTGAAAGATGACCCGGAGCGCGCTCAAGCGTTGGTGGACAGATTGCTGGCAGGGATGGCAGAGGACAAGCCGCTGTCACATTTTGAAGAGGATTCCCTCGTCCGGGTGCATAACTCAGTATGGGACCGCATCGCAGCATCCTCTCCTGCAGGTAGGCGTTGACTGGTCCTATCCTACCAGAAGTCTTCTCGAATGCGGGCTTACCAGGTGCAGGTGTCCGACGCAGATTCGCAAAGACGATGACCGACTACTGTAATGGCAGTGTTGAGCAAGTCCGTGCCTGTTCCAGCGGAAAATCCCCTTCGCTGGAAGAGATGCTTGCCATGAGAAGGCAGTCTGCCGGAGTCTCCCCTCTGTTCGCTCTAGTAGAGTATGTTAAGAAATAACTTGAATAGGTGCAAAATTTGCTGACACATTTCCCCAGATATGCCCACAAACTGAACCTTCCAGACTGTGTATTCGAGGCGAGTAGTATCAAAGAAATCGAGCGGATCGGAATTGATCTGGTGTTGCTGTCAGTACTTCAACCCCTCCACCAGACGAACAACTTCTCACAGATTACAGACAAAACGATATCCTCTCGTACTGCAAGGAGGAGGTATGTTCTAAACACCATGTCATAATGAGGATGTAGCTTCAGTACTGACAAAATCGCAGAAAGAGGGTGTTACCCATAACATGGTAGCCACATGCCGGCGCTCTGGCATGCCAGCACAGAAGGCATTCAACCACGTCGGTAACATGCTTGTCTCTCGCTATCGTGATTGGTACCTTGCTCTAGCAGAACTACCGAGCTGGGGTGAGGAAATCGATTATGAAGTCCAGGAGTACATCCTCGGAGTTGTCAATGTCGTCAAGGCCAATCTGAACTGGAGGTAAGATAGTCGATCGTTGGGTGTCAGTCATATTGGTACTAATACTCGCACAGTTTCCGTTCTGGAAGATATTTTGGAAAGGCAAATGAGGCAGTCCGCAAGACGTGGATGGTGACGGTGCGGCCTCAAATGGCTGATTTCAAATGAGTCTTGTTAAGGTACACCCGGGGGAGCTGTATATAAATTAGAGTGCTGGTACATATATCCATTTCATAGTTTCTGTTGATATTTATTCATGCTATTCATGATGTCAATATTGGTGTATATCAATCCTCTCATTAGAATCAGAACCCACCATAGATTGGTAATAGCACACTGTTGCCCAAGATCGAAGGGAGTCCTTTGTTTTTGATAAACGGGGTTGTCTGTAGAGATTCAGGGTAGTTACCATCCCTGTCACAACGATTTATTTGGGGTTAACATCCAAAAGCGATCATTACGGTGAGGGCTTAACGACCGATAATGAAGGGAGGCTGGAAGTTTGAATCGAAGAAGAATGGGTCTCGCGTCGGATAGGCTGAGATCAGTGATTAGGGGGAGTTCTCTCGATGCTTGTGGAATTGTGAAAGATGCTAAGAGCCAGAACGTCAGCTGACTTGTGATGTTTTCCCGCATAGTTTGTTATTTGGACTTTTTGTATTTTTTGCAACTATTCGCGACCTTATCATAAGTTTTATGATCTATCAATATCATCTCGGTATTATGATCGTTTCCATCGGTCCTCCGACAATGCTTAGAGGGTATTGAGTTTTCCCTGCATAAGGTTTCCAGTTATGCAGACAAACCTAATCTTTTGTGGCAAATATATTCAGGCTTTTCGATATGACAGATAGTAAAACGAAAATAGATCGCGAACAACCTCGTTTTACCCAATATTATACTATACTTAACATGATAGAGCAAAGAAAAAAAAAAGGAAACCACAGTTCACAACTCATCCATTGACCACACCCGTCCACTCCTCGTCGAAGCTTTCCAACATTATCATGCCATGTATATTTTGACGCCCAACCCAGACGGCCTCCTCCACTCTCACATCAACATTATTAATTATCAATAAGATGAAATAAGCCACCGAGAGGGTTGGCTATTATACTTGACATAAATCACAAACAAAAGGCGTCAATATCAATAAGGGGAGTGCGAACGATCCCCAACCGTGACGCCGAACACGATTAATTAAAGTTGGTATCGTAACTCTTCTTGCAACGTTATCCACTAGGTGCATTTTGCATAGTTTGTTCTCAGGATTCCTGTGTAGGCGGAATTGAGCGATATTTTGAGTCTTATGAGATTTATTAGTTTGATTGGCCCCCATTGGAAAAGCTTCAGCATCAAACTCACAAGTTATCTAGACGATACCAAATTTACACCTGGGCCATGCTGGGACGGCCAACGCTGCCGCGGGCAGGGCCGGTGCGGCCGCGCATGTTGACGTTGGACCGACGGGCCATGAGGAATGACATGATGAAGGATGCAGTATAACCAGCCCACGCGAACCACAAGAATGCAGTAGAAGCCTGGGCCTCACGGCAGCGCTTCTGACGGCTGTAGGAGCCATTGGTGATCTCGTTGTGGAGGGTATATTCCTATATGATCGACAATATTAGTGAGTGGGTCTGTGTGGGTCGAAAGACCTAAGACGATCTGCTTTCTCTCCTGCGCGGTTGGGACGTCAAGAGTATGAGGGTAAAGGAAGAACGTACCTCATTGCTGCAGCTGTGAGCCTCCAGCCTCGATGCCAGAGCAATACCCGCCGTCAAGAAGAAGAGCGCGTTGAGCAAATCAAGAGCGACCATGATGATAGGCGACAAGGCCCAGTCAAGATTGAAGGACGCTGGGACCAGGTAGAACAGCGTGAACATCGACCACGCCGCCACGAACATGCAGTAGTTGACCGTCGCGGGGTCTCCCGCGAACGATTCGTTCAGCATGTTACCAATGAGGGCCATGACGAGCAAGCTCCAAATGAACTGCGCTGTATTAGTCTTCAAACATTCCCCCGGCCTTAATTCCGCGATATGTAATTTCGCAGAAATCCGTGATTATGGAGTAGCATACCTGCCACAGCCGCAGGCCGAGCTGAATCCCTCTCATAGCCATGATAAATTATTCAGCGGGTTGCTGTAACGATAGACGTGTGTCGTGGGGTAACAAGGGGTGGTGAATCAGGAGCTGTCGCTGACAAGGCGATGGAAGACAGGGATAGATCACCGACGATAGGAATGAAGAAGAAGGAAGAGAGAAAGAACGGAATTATAAGCCGGCAAAAGAAAAGGATAGGCGAATGGAGGTATATTTGAAGCACGGAATAGCCGGAGCCTGATGATGACGGATGGTGTTGAAGTGGGTAGTTGGTCTGCTACGTCATGCGTCGGTGCGGGACTCGTGAGATCACCACTCACCACCCGCACGGGAATCCACCCTTCCTGCAGTCGATCCAGAATCTTTCAAGTCTGCAATATGGCACGAAGTTGGCTAGAATTACCGTCAAGGTATTAATTGGATTTTTTTTTCTGAATATCAAATAGCCGCCAGGTCCTATATCATCGATTGCTGGATAAGTAGAATTGATTGCTGGGCTCATTTCAATATCACTGGCCGAGGTAGCACGAACCTGTACCTGCATCCACCTGTACCTAAGATTCAATGATTTTACCAATGGACACAGCATTGCCTATGCCCCTGCTATATCCATCCTTCCGGCTCGATCCGGCTCGAGACACTGATGCCGTCACCAGGAGCCAACAACAGCATCCATTGCAACGGCAGCCCTGCAGTGTCCCCGCTTTTCGCTGGATCGACATCTCATTCTCGACCATGGATCATTCTCACCTTGAATGGTTGACATCTTGAGAGTCAGACCACTTAGTCATTGAACGTATGCAACTACCCACCGGTCTCAGGTGCCGGATGGCTCCTGTCCCTCGTCGACCATAGAATTAGCCCCTCAGTTGTGCAACCAGATTTTGTGGTGGGTACAGAAGACTCGATATACTTGTCAATGAGAGCATCTTGATGGATGAGATGAGAAAGGGTCAAGGTACATTACTACCTCGATTCTTCAACCCACAATTGGGTAACTGATGACTCCGCCAATCCTCTCGACTGCCAGGTCAATCTGTATTTGATGGGTTCTCTGACGCGAATAATTCTATCTTTCTCTGAGCCTAACGTCTTTTGTAGGCTAGACCAATTCTTTTCTAAGACACATGAAGATATCCATCGAACTTTGACTTGCAAAGTGACTCAATGCGACGTTGACCAATATCAACAAAAGTCTACACAATTACGAGACCACCCGGACGATTATATAAAGCCTGGGCCTAAATTTTGGTTTTTAGTCTCTTACCCTTAACGCAGGAGAGAACCGCAGTACCTAGTATTCAACACCTCAGCGCCCAAATTATAAGATAGCGCAACCAGTCTTTGCATCCCTATCTTATATCACTCTGGCAAGGTCCGGGTTGTCTCTTAATTGGAACCAGAATTGAATCAAAAATAGATAGTTGTAGTATATCACATAATCAAACACAGTGTATCTGGATATATGTTATTTTTGTATTCGATATTGTCAGTAATTCACATCTGTAGACATGGTGCAGAGAGTAGCCACCAATAAAACTCACTAGCTTGAGGTTATCTCCCATCTAAGAGAGGGACAGGCGGGTAGGTATATGCCAACCTTGGTACATCAGTACCTTTTTTCACACCTCTTGCTTTCTCTCAGTGGTGTGTCAATTTGTACCGCTCCGTTCTACCACTAATCTTTCATTCGCAGTCTTCAAGGGTGGTGATATATCGGCAAGGTGTGTTTTCACTTTGTCCGGAGATTGACCGTCTTTAAGAAAACATGCTGCCGATTTCATATACCTCAAGAAAAACGCATGATGTTGACAGTAATCAAGTTGTATTGAACCTTTGAAATTCTTTCAGAGGGAGGACCGACAGATTACCTGCCCCCCCAAACCATGCCCCTTTCAGGAGCAATTTAGGTCGGAATCCAGACAAACCATTATTAACGGGATAACTACTTACAGTAAGGGAAGCATCTTAGGGTCAATATCTCCAAATGAGATGTCTGTTAATGATATGCATCTCGATCATAATATGCAAGAGTGTCCTTCAGAAGTGATCATCATCAATTAGATTGCTTGCTCTTCGTTGCTCAGTGAGAAATGATAGTGCTTGTTACAGGATTAGATTGATTATCCTTTCACAAACTCCGATGGTAAACGTACAATCGTGAACAGAAGTACCAGCTGCACAGAAAGGGAAGTGAGCAATTATTATTGGAGAAGACAATCACCATGAACGCCGAGCCTCCACGATGTCGCCGAGACTCTCATAACATCTTTGTTTACCTTTAGAACAGAATTTCCCCATCATCTTGGACCTTTCTACTTCACCTTCTTATCACCTAGTACTGGTCAAACCACAAACCAAAAGCCATCATAGCATTGTTGAAATATTCCATTTCCATCCATCTAACCACAGACACCATCAACATGCCTATGACTTGGAATGGAGACACCAACGCCAAGGTACGTACAGATGGAATAGCTATTTACTCCCTCCAACCAACTAAATAACTAGCGGCCAATCGTCGATATTGAAAGGTCCCTTATTCAAAGCGCGTTTATCTATCGCTAACTATCTCTGACAGCTCTTCCTTGGCGTTTTGAGTCAACTTAAAAACCACAAGTTGAAGCTGGATTACAAAGAACTGTCTGATTACATGGGACCTGGTACAATCTGTCACATTTGGTGCAAATATACTTTCGCTAATATTCCAGAAGAATGCTCCGTGCGTGCTGTCCAACAGCAGATCGACAAGCTCAAAAAACAGGTAGAGGAGCAGAATGGTGCTGCCGATGGCGACCCCGCTACATCTTCCAAGCCTAGTACCCCCAGCAAACGCAAGTCTGGAAAGGACGATGGCACCCCCGGTACTCCTTCTAAGAAGACCAAGGGAGGCCAAGAGAAGGCCACTGCTTGAGCCTGACCACTTCGATCTTTTGCCGTTGGTGTGTTGGTGAAACTTTGATCCGACCATACTGGAAGAAGGTCTTGGCCAGCCTAGAAGGGCATGGGACCTGGTGATCATTATCAAGGGCGAGTTTTGAAGAAAGAAGGAGATACTCAGTTGAAAGCACATTGTCATGGCTGTTACCAGTTTAGTACTTGAGCTTAATCAAGCCACACTCTCCCATGCCCCCCCATTACGGCATTCATATTAAGGAGTACCATCATGAATGTAACCATTATTACCTCCTATTATAAAACATGGAAGGATGAGCGGGATATCCCCAGGCACTGTTTCTCCCAATGGATCCGCCCACGTGCAGGGCGCTAGTATCCGCATCACTAAACTCATTTGGGGTTGGGGGACCCGTCCCGTCAACAACCAAAGTTTCCCGTTGAGGGGACCGCTGTTTGTTCCTGGAGGAAGAAATAACAGCGACCCTGGCAAGATAAAATCTAAAACCGGGGCGAAAATAACCTAATCTGTCATGTTGACACTGACACATGTTTGACCGAGATCTGGGGACTAATACATCCCCTACTTGATATATTTTGATATCTCAGCTGTCGAGCTTCACAGCAATCAGTCAGTCTCGGACGGGAAACCATGGGTGCCTCAGGACCCCGCATTTTGAAGACACAATTGCTCTTTGGCGGCCTGAGTCTTGTGGCTGCCAATTCGACAATAGCTTCACCTTTCCCGGGAGAAGCCTCGTTCGTTGCGCCCCCGGGATTCCCTACCTCCATTTTCTCGTAAGCGCCCCCTAGCATTGTCTTGAATGAATTAGGGTCACTAAAAGACGACCAGCTCCTACTATGTTTTGCCCACTCGGCCAACCCAGGAGCCACAACCCATCATTGAAGACCCCGTGCTTCACAAGACATACCCATTCAGCCTGACAAATCCCGATGCAATACCGACGAAGAACCATAATCCTGTCGTGTTCCCTGAGCCACGTGCTAATCTGACAGATCAGGAGCAGCAAGCATTGATCCATGATGTGAAAGCGAATGTGACTCGTATTATCAAGGCAGATGCCACAGCAGATAGCTGTGAAACATGCAGAGAAGCTCTGGCGGCCGCGCAGCCAGCCGCTTGGTACGCGCCACTGCTGGTCCCAAGTGCAATGACCTCGCTGTGCACCGAGCTGAATTTTGAATCCAAGAACAAATGTGAGGAGGAATATGCGTCAGCGGCGTTTGGGGCTGTCTGGACCCAGGTGCTGTCTCTTGCCGATGTGAACGGCCTGGATGGCAACTATATCTGTCATACATTGAACAAAACATTCTGTGTTCGACCCTCGACCAGTCCATTGAACACAACCAAGTTGTTTCCGAAACCCAAACCCGCGAACCCACGCGTCCCGGCGGCCAGTGGAAAGCGTGTCAAGGTGCTGCATCTATCCGATATCCACCTGGATCCGCGGTATTCTGTTGGGTCCGAGGCAGACTGCTCGTCGGAGTCAGGTATGTGCTGCCGCACCAATTTGCACAATGAGGATTCGCCGAACCATGTCCTGCTCCCCGCCTCGCCGTACGGGGCATTCCTGTGCGATACGCCGTATGATCTCGGGCTGGCTGCGCTGGAAGCAATAGCCCCTTTGACGGGCACCCGGAAGAGTAAGGAGGGGTTTGGTTTTTCCCTGTACACGGGAGATATGGTGTCGCACGACAGCCCGATCGGCCAGGTCGATCGCGAATATGTCCAGTATACCGAGACAAGCATCTTCAGGATGATGAAATCGTACATCTCGGGGCCAGTGTTTGCAGCATTGGGAAATCACGACACGAGTCCAGAGAACATTGATTCTCCACATAAGCTCCCAGGACCACTGGGTGAGCAACAGAGCTGGCACTATGACCACGTTGCTGGACTGTGGCAGCATGAAGGATGGCTGAACGGCGAAGCGGCCGACGAGGCACGCACACACTATGGAGGCTATTCCACCAAAACCCCGCAGGGGCTGCGCATCATTGCATTCAACACAGGTATGCTACGCAAATCCAACGTCGCCAGGGTCTCAAACTGACAAAGGATAGACTTCTGGTACAAAAATAATTTTCTCAATTTGATCAACACTGCCGATCCCGACTACTCGGGCGTCTTCTCCTGGATGATCGATGAGCTCCAACACGCCGAAGACAACGGAGAGCGCGTGTGGATCATCGGCCACGTTCTGAGCGGCTGGGACGGCACAGCTCCCCACGCCAATCCTTCCAACCTCTTCTACCAAATCGTCGACCGCTACTCGCCACATGTCATCGCAAACGTCTTCTTCGGCCACAGCCACGAAGACCAGTTCATGGTCTACTACGCCAACAATGGCACCTCGCAGACAGCCGACAAGGCGCTCACCACCGGGTGGATCGGGCCTAGCATTACGCCACTGGAGAACCTCAACAGCGGGTTCCGCATGTACGAGGTGGACACGGGCAATTTTGAGATCTACGAGGCGTACACGTTCTTCAGTAATGTGTCCGACTTTTCGTCCTTGTCAGACACGGGGCCCGTGTTCCGCTTCGAGTACTCCACGCGGGATACGTACGGGGCGCCCGCGAAATGGGACGCGGACGCCCCGCTGAACGCGACGTTCTGGCACCGCGTGACGGAGGCGATGGAGAAGGATGGGGAGCTGGTCTCCTTGCACAACACGCTGCAGGGCAAATCGAGTGTGAAAAGCCCGGACTGCACGACCGCTGAGTGTCGGGCCGCTAAGATCTGCTATATGCGGAGCGGAAGTATGGCGCTGGGTAGCCAGTGCACGCAGGGGTAAGTTTTCTCCGAGACTACAGTGGATAATGGCTAACTGGTATAGGTACGGATCGGTGCAGAAGGCGTTTGGGCAAACGCAGGGCTAGCCATAGCAGAGTGTACATAGGCAACATATCTCACGAAATTTAGTGTCAGCATTATAATTGACTACGACCTTCTAGAAGGCTAGATAAATTCATAAGTATCCTACTATACCTACCTGCTTCTGCCATGTCTTTGGACGAAGTGCAGCTCTTAGAATATAGAGTTTGAAAACACCGCCAAGAACAGATCACGACACCCAACACGCTAAATGACGATCAACGCCTCCTTATTCGACCCTGCCGTGTTAATTAAAACACCAATTAGTACAGTCCGCTCTGATTAGACGGATTTTGCGGGAAGAGATTTCCTCACTCCACTGATAAAAATTACTTCAACTTTTTTCCGGCAGAGTAAACATTCCCTTCTTTCGACATCATTTCTCTTTACTATCGCGTCTTCATCTATAGATCCCAGAGGAGACAGACCAGCAAAGCGATAAAGAGAGAAAAAAAAAAAACAGAAGGAATCAAAGACCAACCGACCCAGCATAATGGATCCCCTTCGCTACCTCGCCGCCCCCCGCGGCTTCACCCCGCTCCCAACAGCCAACATCAAACAAATCAAAGAAAGAATCAGCTTCGTCGACTCCCTAACAGCCAACCCGCACTTCAACCCCTCCGAGCCCGCCCGCGAAGCCCTCTACAGCTACAAAGACGCCTGCGAGACGCTGGTTGACCTCGCGCGGGAGCAAAAAGCCACCGGCGAGAGCGATGCCTCTGCGCAAGCCTCCGCCACTTCCCAAGCCAGCGACTTCGAAGCGGCGCACCTCTCCGCCGCGATGCTGTCGTTCGATCTCGCGACCAAGGCCAAGCTCGGCGAGGAGCTCGACAGCCTGTACAACATGTGGACGTTCACGCGGTACGAGCGCTTCCTGCCGGAGGAGGTGAAGGCCGACGCGCGGGCGCACCCCAGCGCGAGCACGGCGGACCCGTGGCATGGGGCGTTCTGGGCGGCGTTCTGGGCGCGTCTGCAGGGCGAGCGGGAGACGTTTGCGCGCGTGTTGGCTGGCGAGTGGGGGAATGGGGGCGCGCTGTTGAATGAGTGTCCTTGGAGCTTGCTGCTTGCGCTGCTGTGTGAGCGTCATACGGTGGACTGGGATGAGACGCTTGCGCTGGTGCAGTTCGGTGCGGGCGAGGCGCCGCTGCCGAATGAGGACTTTGTGGATTTGTTGAAGGCTGGCGATGCGGTTGCTTTGGCGAGGAGGCTGGACCGTGATGAGAGCGCTGTGTCGCTGTCGGCAGAGTATGTGATGGGTGTTGGGACGTTGCTGATGGCGTATTTCTCGAATACGCTGTCAGATGCGTTCTTCGATACGCTTTCGATTGAGGAGAAGGATGGAGAGGAGGAGGAGGAGGGTGATGAGGAGATTGCGGGGTATGCGATGTGGAAGCCGAAGGAGGCGCTATTGGAGCGCATGGCGTTGAAGGATGGGCATGAGGAGTCCATGAGGAAGCTGTTCCAGGAGATGTTCGATGAGATGGGCGCGGATGAGGACGGTGATTTCGAGGATGATGAGGAGGACGAGGAGATGGAGGATTTGGACCTGGCTGAGGCGGCGGATTTCGCCGATGGTGGCTTCAGCGATGATTCGGAGGATTATTAGGTTATTAAAATGGAGAGATGGATAGGAAGGAGGAATTTTGGGTTTTATGTGTTATGGGTCTACTGATGGATATGATACCTATGCCAATGGTGAAAATAATATAGATTTCCGACATGCAGATTGTTAACGAGGCTACTATGAATATGCGCTTGATACCGAACTCATGCAATGAAGAATATGAAAAAAGTTTTTCAACACTGACAATGCTCCTCCAGGGCGCAGATGAAGCTCTCTCCCCATTTCGCACTGTATTGTCTTAGCTACTTCTTTCAATCCGCCAGGACAAAAACAGGACGGAACGATAGGACAAAACTCACCTCGTATGCGTGGTGACAAAGTCAATCAACTGCTTATGTCTTCTCTCCCGCTCTTCTGCATCCATCGTGACAGCCTGATAGATCGCGTCCGACATCTCCCGCACCCGCGACGGGTGGAAGATGATGCCCCCGGTCTTCATGAACGATGCAGCCCCCGCCAGCTCCGACAAGACCAGCACGCCGTGTCGGTCTTCCTGACACGCGACGTACTCCGACGCCACGAGGTTCATGCCATCCCGGTGCGAAGTCAGCAGGCAGATGTCTGCGATGCAGTAGAGAGCCGTCAGTTCCGTGAACGAGACGGAGCGGTGCATGTAGACGAGTGGTGTGCCATCGGGAGTCGCTGTTCATTCCATAAGCATGTACATCCTCACCAGAAGTACTACTAAGTTAAAGGTACTAGAGAACCCACAATATGTCCCATCGATCCTCCCCACGAGGGTATTCACCTCGTCCGCAAGATCCTGATACTCCTTGACGTCTTCGCGACTCGGAATGGCTACCTGGATCAGGGTGACCTTGTTGCTGAGCTCGGGGTGTTGCTTCAAGAAGCCCCCGTATCCTTCCAGTTTCTGCACCAGCCCTTTCGTGTGGTCCAGTCTGTCGACGCCAATGATGATCGTCTTGCCCTTGTACTCTTCCTCGAGGGTCTTGATCCGCTTCTGCACGCATGGGTCGAGTCGCGAGTCGCTGAATTTCTGCGGATCGATGCCTACGATGAATGTTCCCACGTAGGTGTCGTGGCCGGCGTACGTGACGTGGTCTTCACCTTTGACTGTGGCATCTCTGCGCTCAAACGTGTCAGACGAACCAGATCTTGTCACGCAAGCAATCTTCTGGGTAGACAGAGACATAAGAAGGGCGGTAGAAACATACATGCAACGCGCACATCCCCCGACAAAGTTCCTCCGATACTCGCATGTGTGGAACCCAATCACATCGCTCGCCAGCACGCCGCGAAGCAGGTCCGCGTGCACAGGGAGACCCCTCCAGAAGTCTTCCGCAGGAAAGGGCGTGTGCAGGCTGAACCCGATCGCGCAGCGCTTGCCCTGCTTCTCGAGCCGCTCGCGCAGCAGCGACGGCAGCAGTAGCAGGTGGTAGTCGTGGATCCAGATCAAATCGTTGGTTTTCGCTTCTGCGGCGACCGTGTCGGCGAAGATCTCGTTGACGTGCTGGTATGCTGTCCAGGCATCTTCATTGAAGTTTACCCCGGATTGATAGTGCATTATTGGCCAGAGGATGGAGTCTGTTGACGTATCAGTATGCAGTCAATTATCTAATCATTCATGCATTCATTCATTCAATTCCATTTGCATGGGAACGAAGCGAACGCGTTAGAGCGCGACGGACATACTCGAGAAACCATTATAGTGATCATGAGCCAACTGCGCATCAAGAAAGATCCCCATGGCACCGTTCTCGGCCAGCGACTGCGACGCCTGCTTCTGCTCCTCCTCGTCCTTGATGCTGATTCCAGGCCAGCCGATCCACCGGAAATTCATAGATTTGGAAAGCCCTGACAACGCAGTGACCAGCCCTCCACTGGACAGGCTGGTCCTATAGGTCCCATTTTCTTTTGTCACGGACAGCGGTAGCCGGTTGGAAACGAGGATCAGATCGCGATGGTGTCCCGAGTTGGTTGTCGTAGCCATGGTTGTGGCCTTTCTACGTTATGTACTTGGTATGCAGAGTACTTTTGTAGGTGATTGCAAATAACTTATTTTTATATGGATAATCAAAATTCCTTCATAGACCGCGTGGGCGGCATTGTTCACTGGAATAGATTTATAGTCTCTGGTCAGTAGAAGCTATATATAATTCTGGACAAGAAAGTCAAAGGAAAGGGCAAAGACTGGCACGAATACTAACTTCCTAGTGTCATCATCAGCCGCCAAGCCATGGGTGTCATATTGGTTAACAGCATGTTGACGTCACACCCTGCTCAAAGTGTCGATTAAACAACAATATCTCAATCGCTGCGGGTCGATTACACAGGCCACAGGAGTGAAGTGGGTCATTTCTCCTGGGATGTTGAAAGTGCAAACTCCTCCTCCTTTTAGACAGGTAGGTGGCGTAGCAAATCAGGTATCCTGGATGAAACTTGCATCTCGACAACAAACAAGAAGATAATGACTTCAGAAACACCCTCGAGGATATTGCCTGGACGCGCCTCCGTGAAACCAAACCAGATCATAGCGGTGGCAAACAGACCCGAACCAGCAAATGCTGTTGCAAGCCAAACAATGGTTTTATTTGTCTCGAATCAGAACCTTATATTTGAACGCCTCTTTCTCTTTTACCCTGTTTTGCTGTCTTGATGGGGCGTTGCTATGCACATGCCATGACGTCTTGTACAGACTGCCTTGTTTAAGATGAGCCTGTTCTGCGCGTCTTTGTTCCAGGCTGCTTTTGGGACACCCAAGATGAAGTATTGCGAAGTCACTGTGACGCAGTAGCTAGACTGGTGCCTTTTGCTCATATCATCTATCCAAGAGTGCATACTTCTTGAGCAAACGTCCGATTAATCGCATTAGCAGAGTACCCTGGAGCTAATGTTTATATTGATTACGAGAAACGTGTCTTGTCTACCAACACATGTTCTCTTTCCTTTTGTTGATTCAATCCTCAAATCATTGATTTCGCCTGGCGATCGCTTAACCACTATCAGAAAAAAGCCAACAGAAAGTACACGGGCGTACAAGCAACTCTCAGGGGTTATATAATATTTTGACTCTTGAAAGAGACATGATATCAATATAGGCAGAGTACAGGAGACAGAATTCAGAAAGAAGAAAGTTCGGAAACGCACTATTGGAGAAGGTACTTGGCGGCATGCTCCACGTGGTCATCCGAGAAGGTCGCCATCGTGAAGTAGCTGTGGTCGTAGTCGGGCTGGTAGCGGACCTTGACGCCTTCGACACCGGCCTCCTTGGCGGCCTTCTCCAGGTTCTCGGGGAGGAGCTGGCCCTGCTTGTAGAAGTTGTCGCCAGTTCCCTAGTCGTGTCAGTTCGCTTCTTGGTATGGGAACACAATGAGAAGGAAACTTACCACATCAATGAGCACATCCAGCGGGCCCTTCCACTTCTTGATTAGCTCGGTCGCATCGTGCTCCTTCCACTTCTGCTGGTCATCACCCAGATATCCGGAGAATGCCTTCTGGCCCCAGGGGCAGTTGATGGGGTTGGAGATGGGTGCAAAGGCAGACACCGACTTGTACTTGCCGGGGTTGCGGAGGAACTGTTCACGGGGCGGTTAGTCCAATCTCTCCTTGAACGTTAACCTGATTTAAAGGCCTTTAAATCGACATGGCACACATACCAAAGTCAAGGCACCGTGGCCGCCCATACTGTGACCAGTGATGCTAACGCGGCTCGAATCCAGCTGCGAGAAAGCAGCAAAGACAGTCTGGGGCAGCTCCTCCGTCACGTAGGTGTACATGTTGTATCCGTTGTCGTACGGGGCTTTGGTGGCATTGACGTAGAAGCCGGCACCGGTGCCAAAGTCCCACGCATCGTTCTCTCCCGGAATATCCAGTCCTCCTACAGACGAGATCTCGCATTAGTATAGTATCCCCAACGATGGTCGCGACACGGAGCGCATACTGGGGCTGGTGTCCGGGTACAGCACTGCAATTCCCTTTTTGCTGGCACCGTGCTGAAAGAATCCCTTCTCGGAGCAGTTGTCGGCAGTACAGGTCAATCCAGACAGATAGATCAGAACAGGGACCTTCTGCGACGCGGCCTGCGGCGGCAGGTAGAGGTTGAAGTTCATCTCGCACTTTGTGGATTTGGCGGCATGGCTGAGTTTCAGCAATTTGCCGCCGAAGGACGCGATTGTGGCTTTCGTTGTGACGGACATGATGTCGCTGTATCAAGAATTGAGATGGTAAGTGAGCGAGGAGTGTGTGGGGAGAAGAAGAGAAAGGAAAAAGGGACGATTCGGGCGGAGGGAGAATCCTTCTATATTACTACGGATGGTTGACGATGAGGGGAATGAGGGGAATGAGGGGCATTTTTAACGGGACTCCGCGTCTCCGCCATTGCCGAGCGTTGCCCATCTAGTTCTACCCCCGACTTTCTTTCTCCCCAAGAAATCCTGCAGGGCCAGAGATTACGACAATATCACAATCTACAGTCTCGCTCAGTACTGATTGATCCTAACTAATGCCCTGCTTATTTTTACATTTGTTGTATGATTTATAAGGCCATGTTGCAAGGAAGAGTGTTGTGGAAATTTCCTTCACTCACCTCGTACTCATAGCTTTGAAAAGCGATGCTTCGAAGCGCTCTTTTTTTTTTTTTTTAAAAAAAAAAAAAAGCTACTAAATTCTCTACCCCTTTTTGAACGCTTGATGAACATAATCAAGACAGTATATACTGGCTAAAACAAATGGTCAACATCTGAGGATATGTGTGCAATTGATTATGGGCTGCCTCTACCAACGTGTTGATCAATGTTGAAAAGGATAACAACTCGGCTACAAAAGGTATCATGACACTTTTACACTTTGTGAGTAGTCTTATAAAATCTGAAATCGCCACAATATCTTGTTGGTTTTGTTGATAGAGACCCGTTTATGAGTATCAGCGTGGGTTGCGTGATTCGACACCATCTTCTCACTTCCATTCATTTACGCAGCTCGCTAACCGTCTTCTAAAGATGTGGAATTTGAAGCGGGCGCAGGCCAAACAGACTTGAGTATCGACCCAAAGCCATCATGGGGAAATATTGCGAGTAAAGGGTATAACAGAGGTAGAAATGATTGGGGAACCCCGTTCCAGTATAGTGACGTTCGTTCCAAGATCCCGAGCGCTCACCGTCCTTGACCTGCGTCCGCGCAAGATATTGAATACCGCGTCGAATGGAAGAATTGGTGGCTGGCAGATACGCAAGGAGGCCCATCAGCGCCCAAGCAGTCTGTGACGCGGTCGAGGGGCCATGTGCAGCTAGACTGGGGTCTCGATATGTTTCCAATCTCTCCCCCCAGCCACCGTCCGAGTTCTGCGCCCATTGAAGCCACTGTAAGGCAGCGCGGATGTTAACTCCGCGGCTGGGTTGTGTCTTGCGCTCCACAGTACCAGGATCATCCGAGTCCCAATCCCCCACATGATATACCAAGGCACAGAGGACGGTGCTGGTGCCATAGATGTAGTTCGACCCCCAGCGGCCGAACCAGGGACCATCTAATTCTTGCTCGTGGGAAAGAAAATTGACGGCCCGTTTCGTGGCGATCTCCATCTTGGTTTTGAGCTCTATGGGAACGGACTGCTTGTCAGTGCCGGATCGCGCGGAGGCCTTTTGCATCAATAATCCGAAACATTCAAGGACACGGCCGGTGACGTCGGCGGTAGAAGGATCGCAGAAGCTTTCCATGTCACTGAATGGGATCTTGTTCAGAAACAAGTAGTTGTTGTTGCGATCGAACGCGCCCCAACCGCCGTCACTGTTTTGCATTCCCAAAATCCACTGGACGGCGGAGAGGATTGGAGGCATGTCTGACAAGGCGGGATCTTGCTTCACCATGGCCAGAACCGCTGCGGCGGTATCATCAATGTCCGGATACCACGAATTGAAGTATTCAAAGCTGAACCCTCCAGGTGCAAGTTTCGGGTTATAAACCCGCCAGTCGCCCTCCGGTCCCAGCTGCTGTCTCGCTTTGAGAAATTTCATTGATTTCATCGTGTAAGGGCTGTGAGTTGGCAGGCCAGAGTCGATTAGACCAATGGTCATCAGGATGGTGTCCCAGACTGGCGAGATACAACCCTGCATTCTTAAGCCACTGCCGTCTCTCCAGGCATAAGTGTTCTGAAGCGCGTGAATCCCCCGGTGCACAGGGCTGGACTCGAGGCTATACCCTTCTAACGTGAGGGCAAACATCGCAGCGTGCAGCGGGGGGAAAATCCCACCCATGTCGCCTTCAGGCTCCTGACGCTCCAGGATCCAGCTGACACATGTCTGGAGGGCAGTTTTTCTTGTGGGGCTCCATCGCAAGCCGTTCAGAGCTTTCAGAACATAGTCGGCAACCGTGAATCCCAGGCCAGTCATGTCTCTGCGCCACAGTAATGTCGACAGCGATGGCGCGTATGGGACCATCTTGTTGTCGGGGTTAACCCAGAGCTCATCCAAGTAATCATTGCATTCAGATCTCCCATTCGGAAGCGCGTATATTGGACAGTGGTGCCGGATGACCAACATCGGTATCACCGTCCCTCGGGCCCAGCTCGCGAGCCTATATATGCTGAGAGGCGCGGACGAGGGAAGGAGAATCAGTTCCGCAGGCAGCTCTGGCAC
Organism: Aspergillus taichungensis; assembly: GCA_002850765.1. Classification (NCBI taxonomy): domain Eukaryota; kingdom Fungi; phylum Ascomycota; class Eurotiomycetes; order Eurotiales; family Aspergillaceae; genus Aspergillus; species Aspergillus taichungensis. The sequence goes on along the minus strand of KZ559559.1, from coordinate 16,226 downwards.
AGCCGCCCAGGGGAACAGCCCAAAAACCGCCAGAAACATGCGCGTGAACACGCGCACTTTCTCAACCCCTCCATTCTGCAAGACGAACTCGCGACCAGCACACATCGCCGGATTCTGTTTGTCCACACCTAGTAGTGCCAAGGCAAAATACGCCTCGGTAGTTGTGGAGACATCACCGGGATAATCGAACGCCAGACTCCAGGAACCGTCGGAATTCTGCTCTGACAGCAGATACTTGGTGAGGTCCTCCCGATCTGGCTTTAGGTCTATGTCCAAGGCTTGGGCCAGGAACACGTATTCGGAGGTGATGGTGGCGTTGGATTTCATCTCCCCATACCAGTGATCGCCGTTACATACCTGGCGGAAGGCGTAGGCGCCCGCCAGTTGAGCGGCATTGGAAGCCTCGGTTTCTATTCCGACATCACAAGGGTGTGACATTCTGCGAGAGTATCTAATGTCCGTTCGTGAGAAGTTGGAGGTGATGTCGAACTCTTTTCAGTTGTTACTCCCGACTGCTTGAGCGCGATCGACAGCCAAAAAAAGCAAAACTGCCAGCGCATTGCATCTGTATGATGGCTGACTGAATACGCATATGTATCTGATGCATCCATTACTCCACAGGCACAGGTCTGATCTACCCTCTAGGCCAGAAATCTCTTTCTCTGTATCATGCAATCTCAAACGAGTTTGAGAAAATGGTGTCATAATACAACCGATGCTGTATTTATTATGCAGCTGCAAGCATATTCAGTAAGATCTAGTTTGGTATATCATTTGATCTACTGTGTACTGTGAGCCAACAAGCTGTGCATCAAGGTTCAGCAAACATCCCTTACTGCTCACCATGTCCTACCCTTTTCATTGCCGTGGGAGATACAGGCTCGGGTCGATATATGCAAGGAGTTCCTAATCTGTGGGTAAATTCATCACGGAAATCTTCCTTGCCATCCAATATAACCCTAGGACATTCTTGATTGAGGTAAAGAGCGGCGAATATCAACATGATCCACCCTCAATTGGCATTACACCAGATGGGCATCATAGGGTGTGCGAGGTACAGAAAGGAATCTGCACCAGCACGGTAAATCCCCGATGCGTACCTTAATAGACATACCCCTTTAGACTGTGCTTCAAGGTCATGTACCGGAAATGGGGTGGCGAGGCTTGGGACCGCCAGCATATTTGGTCATTTGGTCACTTGTATTGCCAACGTCCTCACCCTGGATGACTTTCTATCTCAGCATATATGGCTTATTCGCTTACCTAGAAATTGATCATCTGAGGTCGTTCAACCATACTCATCTTGAACAGCATTGAGAGGCTAGCCAATTGCCCCGTGGATCGATGGATCTTGAAGCCATGCCAAGCTCAAGTCGCACCGCCATCCTAGTATCCCAGTCGGAGAGCAAATTCCGAAGCATAGCATGTACAGACATCACGCCGGACAGTGCTTCGCCGGGGCCTCCATCCGAGGAGGAGTATTTGAGTGGTCTGCGTCTACACATCATAACACTATCCCTGGCGGTAACCATGTTTCTTGTCTCCCTGGATACTACCATCATCTCGACCGCCGTTCCCCAGATTACGCATGATTTCAAATCTACTGCAGAGGTGGGATGGTATGGCTCCTCGTTCCTCCTGGGCAGTGCCGTCACTCAGGCCCCGTGGGGCAAAGTCTACGCATATCTTCCCCTCAAGCTCGTTTATCTGATTAGCCTGGGTTTGTTTGAGGTTGGCTGCCTGATCTGCGCGGTCTCGCATAACTCGTCCACGTTGATCGTTGGGAGAGCGATCGCCGGTGTCGGGGGGTCCGGCATCGGTTCAGGCATCTTTACTATGATCGGAGTATGTTTTGCGCCCAGAAAACGGCCGATTCTGATTGGCATCATTGGGCTTGCGTTTCTCCTTGCGAGTTTCGTCGGACCCGTCATCGGCGGAGCGTTCACCAGTCACCTCTCCTGGCGGTGGTGCTTTTGGATCAATCTTCCGGTGGGAGGGTGGACCTTTCTTCTGGTCCTCTTTGCCTTCCACACGCCGTCCTTTGCGACGCCCCCGAGGGTCCTATGGAAGGAGGCACTTCTGCAGCTCGACCCCGCTGGGGTAGTCCTCCTCACGGGGTCCCTTCTCTGCTTTCTGCTAGCTCTGGAGTGGGGCGTCAACCAGTCCTGGGATCACCCAGACGTGATCGGATGTCTAATCGGGTTCCTTCTACTGGCGGGTCTATTTCTCGCCAACGAGATCTACCAAGATGACCGAGCCATGGTGCCCCGGGGTTTCTTCCTCCAGAAGACCAAATGCATCAGTTTAGCCTTTATCTTCCTGGCCGCTGGCGCCTTCTTCACCCTCCTCTACTACATCCCGATCTACTTCCAGGCTGTGGAAGGCGTCTCGGCCGCCGAATCGGGGATCCGCACCCTACCGCTTGTGATCTCCGCCGGGGTGATGGCAGTCTTCGGGGCCATCCTCCTCGGTGTCACCGGCTATCCCTCCCCGTTCATGGTGCTAGGCGGCATCCTAATCTGCGTTGGTGCCGGACTGCTATACACTTTAGACCTTACCGCCCAGTCTCGATTCTGGATCCCGTACCAGATTCTGGCCGGCTTGGGAATCGGCACCTGCCTACAGGTCCCGATCATCTACAACCAGGCGAGTGTTGCATCCGCTGACATGCCGACCATGACCGCCACAACTCTGTTTTCCAAGTGTCTTGGAGCATCCATATATATGCAAGTCGGACAGGCGATCTTCTTGAGCAGGGTCAAGCAGCAATTCACCTCAGTACCAGGTATTGAGCTGAGCTCGGATCAGATCCTCGCCGCGGGTCTTCTAGTGGGCGGGGATGCTGGATCACAGGCGCTGGCACGCGTGTCAAGTGCGTATCTTCTTGGATTACGGGATGTGTATGTGCTGGTGGTGGCGATCTCTGCTCTAGCCACTCTCCTGGCACTGGTCATGGGCCGGGAGAGAATGGCGCCGGTGCGTTTGCAGATATAGAAGGTCGAGGGTGCTAAACTTTCTCAAAGGTTGAGCTTTTGGCCCCGCCACTTGGTCGACACTTCCCCGTGTATGTAAAATATCTCTCTATTAGCGGGGTATTCTTTATTTATATCATCTACGATACCCATGCGCCCCTTCTCAAGCCACATGGCCGTCAAAATCACCAGTACCACCCACCGGACCCTGCCATTTACAAACCGCCCTCCCCAAAGCAAAATCTCCATGGTTATCAGCAACCACCACTCGACGCGTATGATAGCGTTCCCCATCTATCATCTCAAATCCCCATGTCTAGCAAATTTATCCCAATAGTAAGCCCCTGTCACTCTATACACAACCCAACAAGCAGGCAGGCAAGCAAGAAAGCCAAATCAACACTCACCTGCTCCATCACCCACCCCAACGCCTCACTGCACGAAACAGTATGCACCCAGCATCCCAAGGCCGCAACATTCTCGAAAAGCACGCACCCCGGCTCCTCAACCAAGAACCCATCATCCTCCTTCCCATCCGCAGAGACCTTACCCCTAAGAAACTCACACACCCGCTCCCCATCACGATACGCACCGTGTAGTTGCACCGCAGGACGAACCCGCCCGTCGCTGTCCGTCTCGCCACTGATAAGGCGGCTCCGCACGGTAAGCGTCTTATAAACATGGTCATGGTGAACGTGGGGCTTCCAGTCCAGGATGCGCTTCTCCGTGGTACCGGTGATTCCGCCGGTGGCTGTGTGCAAGATGTCCACTTGGAGGGAAGATGATGGTGTACTGTCTTTTGTCGCCGGGGTTGTTGTTGCGGACTCGGTAATTGTGAAGGTGATGGTTATGTGTTTTAGGACTTGGCGGAGGATCCAACTTAGGGATTGCTGGTGGGGTTAACCTTTCTTACTTATATTTATACATATACATATGCATATTTATAGATTGTGTGATGAGGTTTGGGGCCATCTGCGTACTAGCTTGACTAACGGGTCCATGTCGTCGGAGAGGGACTTATCCTAAGACATGATGAGCATTTTTACACCAGGAGAAGAGAGACAGGGAGAAAGAAAGAAAGAATATAACGAACAAGCACCCAGACCCCCGTCAGCTGGAGGATCGAAACTGGCTTCAACAATTTCATCTTCGTTTCTTGTAGCTGTAGAAGTAGTTCGTGAATGTATACTCACGATATGAGAATTTCAAGTAAGGCATATATGTCCAGATATATATGCACAAATAACATAATCAGTGTGCCAATTTCTGAGTATAGCGACTAGATCATTTCTGCCCTGCCAAAGCCCACTATCAATCAATCCATGGATAAAGCAATAACCTGCAAGGAGGCAGGCAACAAAAGCCGCTTTACCCGAGTATGTATTGGCAGCCCTCACGCAAGGGATCAGTGGATCACTTTCCCCCATTGCCATTTATTTGATATGACAACAAATCTCTCCGCTGATACTCGCTTCGAAAGTAGTGACTGCAAATAGCTCTATCAATTCAATGATAAATTCTAGTGATAGCCTACTCCCAGGCCAAGCAAAGTAAACACCATACACAAATCCATGCAATAACCCCGGTATCAAACAAACCAATACGCCTCTATGCATCCATATTCCAGGTTCGAATTTCATCCTCAATCAAGCAATCAATCAAACAACCAAACCAATCAATAATCAACATCACTCCAAAAACACAGCCGGGATGCCGTAAATCACCGGCGCCGCCCCATTCAAATACTTCAACACACAAGCAGACCGAGATCTTGATACGGCTTCGTCCAATGCCACCTCCCGCGCCGCAGACCGCCGCCGTTCCTGGGTCGCATCCGCATCTTCGCCGCCCAGCAAACCCCAGTGTTCAAAGGTCGACTTGGCGAACCGGTCGATGTCCTTGTCCGTGACGTCCCAGAGCGTAGCGACTAACGAGGCGCTTCCCGCGTGGAGATAATTCATGGGCGTTCCGTACGGTTCGTACTCGCCCGCTTCTGTTAGGGCGCCACTGCTGCAGCCCATGAGGAAGGTCACGGCGCACCGGTCGAGTCGCTTGACGGTCCGTCCTCTGATGTATTGCGCACCGCTGCCGTGGCCGAAATAGAGGAAGAGGTCCTTTGACTCGAGGCCGTCTTTGAATTCCTCTTCCGTGGGTGGTCGGTTGACGACTCCGGTCCAGGATTCTAGTTGAGATAGCCCTGTTTCGAAGAGCCCCTGAGTGGTCTGGAGATCTCCGGTGGGGTTGAGAATATAGGTCCCGCTGTTGCGATTAAGACGGAGACCTTGTCCCGCTTTCTTGGTGCGCTCGTTTCGGAATTGGAGGACTCGGTCCCGAAGGCACTCCAACGACGGCACACGGCAGACTGGGAACCCCTGTAGGCAGGGCAAGGACTCCCATGGGAACATATGCAGTGCTTTATCTAGAACCAAGACGGTGTGATTGGGCGCTTGCTTTCCATCCTCGTTCTGGACAGCTTCGTGGTACCCCCTCAGAGCATCCAGCGTCTCGACGACCATCATGTCAAAATCGATCTCGTCATACGCATTGCGCTCGCCCTGGAACTGCAGGATATCAACCACGAAGTAAAGGAGATCCATCAGGGTATCCTCGGGATCTTCATGATCTTCCAGATCCTTGACTCCGATGAAAAGCTCCAGCACATTAGGATGTAGCGTCAGTCGCGGACTGCTCGCTCGCCCCCCCTTTTGGCGAGAAGGGAGGTGTTTGTCGAGAACATTGTGGAACGCATCTGCGAACCGTGCCAGAGGGGTTATGTCATGCGGCACGGGAGAGAAGATTCCTCGGAATCCTCCAAACCACACGGTTTCAATGTTTTGTAGCAAGTTCTCCATGCGGAGGTCGAGTTGCTCCCGGTTCTTCCACCACTGCTTCTTTGACTGGCGGTCGATTTGAGCCTTGGCAGCATGTGCACTTTCGTTCGCCAGCCGGATGAGCTCTTGCATCTCCTGTCTCCCGTCCTCGAAGGTGAACTGCTCTTCCTCGTCGTCCGAATTTCCCCGCTTGAGCGGAAGGCGCAGTAGAAACGGGGTGCGGTCTTTGTGCAGCCGCGAAACCACGAATTCGGTGTGGTCTGCACTAAGGGAGAGTGACAAAACGTTCCAGTTCTCTGGAAGAATGTCTATGTATTCCTTGGTGAGGTCGGCACACAGTGGGTCAGCATCCGTTGCTGATGATCCGCTAGTCGGCCAATCAAGGGGATCGCAATGGTCGGTCAGCTGCTTGTCGATATTGATAGCGACATGCTCTCGAGCAAAGGCCCCAATGCGGCCAAGTTCTGGTCGAGTTAGACATCTCGTTACTATCTGAGGGAGCACCGGGTTCTTACCATTCACGTTCGCCGGAGATTGTGACCAGGGAAGCGTGCAATCTGCGGCCGTGGTGTGGAACAGCATAGAAATACGGCTCATCAAACGGGAAGCGGCATGGCTGTCGAGAGTCGAACCCAAAGCTGTAGCTGTAGGGAAAACGTTGTTGAGACAATCACCAGCTTTAGAGAGCATGACTGAAAAGTCCTCTGTCGCCTTCTGTGTCCTTGAGCGCGATCCTTTGGTCGGCGCCCTGGTCCTGCGAGTAGAAGTTTCCTTGGTCGAGGAAGTACCTTGACTCGACGGCTTTCCGGGCTTGGGGGATTCTAACGATGGCAGGGAGATTGTCGACTCTGGAAGGACGCAATACACGGAGTGCGAAGCAAAATGGCGTATAGCATCAGCTAACAGATGTTCACTTTCTCCAATGTTGAGCGAGATCTGCGTGTCCCTCGACGAAGCAAGCTTCCGCGCGTCGTCCAGCAAACAGGATGCCCTTTCGAAATCTCGAAGTGAGCGCGAGCAAGCTGCCTGCTGTCGGAGAATGTCACTCTTGAGATGCAAGAGGAATTCTGACTCCGTGCTTGGGAGGCTTGGAGACACAACAGGCGCCGTTTTCGCTGATTGGGTGGTGCCGCGAGTCCTTCTTGTGGCAGGCCTTGTTGTCGTCGTCGTGGATCTTGTTCGTCTCGCAGGTTCCTGGATGCGCATCTTATCCAATTTATCTGTTAGGTCGGAGACGCCGGGCCCCGATGTCTCGGACTTGACGAACTCATCCATGACCCTGTCAGCCTCCTGCAAAGCACTTAATTCGTCGACATGATTGCCCTGAGCCCGATGAAGAGAGGCAAGACCCATCTGCAGAGAAACCAACTCGACACTACTTTCGAGCTGCCTGGAAAGACCCTCTGCAGCAGTCAGGAGCTCTTGGCCCTCTTTGACATGGCCACCGAAGATCCAGTGAGAACCGAGCTGTGCTTGGGAAGCGATTAGACGCACATTCGCGTTCAAAGACTGGTTGATCTTTAGTGCCTGCTCCCCGTAGTATATGGCATCCTGGAACAGCCCATGGTGCGCAGAGAGGCTTGCAAGGTTCATCAAAGCAATGTTGTGGGAGCCAATGTGAGGCCAAAACGGTGCTCCTTGAGAGTAGGACTCTGAGCTTGTTGATGTCTTCTGGGTGACATCGAGTTTGGCCATACCCTCAACCACGACCTCGAGCTCTGGGCTATCGTTTGGCGGCGCAATCCGTTCCTGCTTTCTCTGTGCAATCTTTTCGACCTTAGCCCAAATCCTGCAGTTGAGTCTCACGGACAACTTGGCAAAGAATAGGGCGTCCTTGATCATTCCTTGGGCGAAAGCAAGTTGGGAGCTCAAAAAGGCTGCATCAGCGACAAGTCTCTCCCACGCTACTTTGGATAACACGGAGCAGTTGCTGAGATCCTGCTTCCTCTGGTTCTTTTCGTACAGGCCTTGCGCTGCTGCTAGGATATCGGCTGCCTTGTTGATATCTCCCGTCTCGAGGAGATAGCAAACTTGAGCCAATTTGTAAGACAAATTTGCAAGACACGAAACGTCATTGCTGGCGATACATTGGTCCGCGCGGGAAAGGAGACCAGATGCGCGTTTGCAATATCCTAGACGGCAGTACTGAAGCACAAGGCGTGAGAGAATGACAATTCCTTCGGAAAAATCCTTCGTCTCTTGAAGTTCAGTGATGCGCAGTACCAGCTCCAGCGCGGATAATTGGAGTTTCCACAGTCCGTGAATTTCAGTATAGTCAACCACCGCCTTCATTTGAAGAAGGCAGTAGTCCACGTCTCCGACGTATAGATCAAGCGAACTGCGATCATGACAATGCTGCATCATACCTTGCCAGGACAATATAATATTGTCCAGTTGTTCTGGCCCCAGATCTCCTCGGCGTAGCCCTGAAGTGAGGCGAAGCGAGTTCTCGAGGTAAGTCACGTAACATGCCAAATCAGAGTCATCGCCATATTGATCATCAAAGGCCTGGTGTTCGGATGCTTCCAACGCAAGCTCCTGTAGCATTGAGGGTTCCAATGAGTGCGGATGCTCCAGTGAGAAACGAAGGGCGCTCAGAATAACCCGCAGACGACGAATTGGATGTACATCAGGCGAGTATATGTCGACAATGGTGGTCAAAAGAGATGTAAGCTTAGAACGAGAAACTTCGCCACCGTGGCTATGAAGGTCCATTAGGATCCCCAGCTGCCACTCCAAGATGTGTCCCCTCTGCAGGGAGTCCAGGCTCTCGTCATCAAAGAAATTCTGTAGTTTTGTCTTCTTGCTCCGTAACCCCATCCTCAAGAACGTCGACAGGACCCGGCCAAGCATAAAGCCACTGTTTGTTGGATCCTGGCCAAATCGTTGTGGAAAGCCTCCCGCTGTCTCTTCAATCGCCTGGTCCAGAGCTCCAGTTGCGATATGTTCTTGGACAGACTGGAAAAATGCCTGCCCTGCTTCGGAGGCCAAGTTCCCTTCTAAATATGCATGAGCAAGCCTCTCGAACTTGAGAGCAGCAAACCCCGAGCTTCGTTGGGATGTAGAGCAGCCTGACAATAGATTGGCGGACTGCTTCAGCAGGGGCACAAGCTCGCGGTACCCTTTTCCTTTTTCTTTCTCTTTGATGTATCTTGACCAGAAGACGTTGGATAACTTGACGAAACCAGTGCCAATTTGCTCGACAACGCTGCATTCGATCGGCTCGTCTTCGCACAGGTTCACGGCAACGAGAAGCCGATGGCAGTCGGTAAGGGCTGGGAGCATGTGTTCCCAGGAAGGTTGTTGCGACATAACTGCCACCTTGCCAACTGCGACTGTCGAGTCCACGGCAGCCAGGACAATATTCCTCGAGCTGCTCACTCGTTTCGCGAAAGACTCGTACTCCTTCGGCTCCTCGTCCACGGATGGCTGGCGACCGAGATACCGTCGTAAGAATTTGAGGAATCCGGGAAGATAGTCGTAAATCCGAGAGGCAATGGGACTACTCAGCAGTTTTATCTCGTGTTTTCCGGCAACCGCCTCGCCAAACCATGCCATGGCTACCTTCTTCAGTTTTGTGGTTGCCACAAGCAGTTCGTCCAAGTCGCTAGTGTTGCCTTTTAACTGCATGCCCAATGCTGCAGTCGCTTTGGATAGTGACTGCGCCACGGTATCCTGGTCGTGCGTTTTGGAAGATTTGAGAGCATGGAATTGAAGGAGTGAGATCTTGCAGTGCACAGTAGCCAGACCAATGCTCTGCCCCGTAGACAGCGGGCTGAGAGATTCAGTAAAGAGTTTCAGAGCCTCCTTGAGGCAACCGGCCTCCTGGGCCAGCTGGCCTAAAACAGTGGCAATCCTGGCCACGCAAAGGTTGTCCTTGGGAGTATCGGTGGGGTGTTTCGGGGTGTTGGAAACCGCATTCTGGATTCGAACAATAGTCATGTAGACGGACGCAAACTCCGATTTCTCAATACCCTTGCTGTTATGGGCATAGCTAGCAAGGTAGCGTGCTAAGGGGTCCCACATTTCCTTCACCTCGTCGCACTTATGGCCGGAGAGTTTCCAGGACATACAACGGGTTTCGAGAGACAGCAACTGAAGGGTAAGCGACGTAATCGGTTTTGCCAAACTAGTGCTTGTCGACGGTTGGGATGCGGAGCACAAAGACAATAAGGTATTGGATAGTAACTGAAGCTGCAACGCAGCTTTGTCCCTGGCGAGAGCACCAGCTTCCATAGCCATGAGAATGACGGCCGCTGGACTGCTGTGGGTGGAAAGCTGCAGCGCAGGCAGCAACTTCTGGGTGGTCGAAAGTTTCTTCTCCGAGGCAATCAGACGCAAGGCATTCGATTGGAAGGACACGACTGTCCCAATAATTGGCCCAGCTTTATCGACGTTGGTGAATGTCAGCAAGTCCGACATGCGCTCCTTCGCGGTATCCTCCTCCTTCACGTCATCCGTCTTCTTCTTGCGGGCCGTAGCTCTGCTGTCCAGATATTGTTGAATCCTCCTCTTCAAGCCCCTCAGCTCCTTATACGCCAAGTCGTTCAACCCCAACGAGAGAAACCTCCCGGCAAGCACACACGCGCCCTGCTCCAACTGCACATTGGGAGCCCCCTTTTCCTGGTCCGCTTGTCCACTCTTCAACGTCCTCAAACACGCCAACGCAAGGGTCGCGCACTCAGCCACACCAACCAGTCCATTATCCCCATCTTGTAATTCCTCCGTCGTCGATTGTGACCTCTTCGGCTTTCTCGACGATGCGGGGTCGGGATTCGGGGAGGGCGGTTGCGCGGGCCGCACGCGAGGACCGGTGGACTTTGAGCTCTGCACTCGCAGTTCATCCGAGAGGGTCTTGAGTGCTGTGTTGAAAACTTCCGTGGCCAGCACGAGCTTTTCCTGGTGTGGTAGGCGGGCTGCATCTGTCTCGGTGAGGGCGGAGATTGCGGCTTCCTTCGTTTTCGACGTCGTTCGCGAGGTCTTCGTTCGTGTTGTAGATGTTGATGTGTTTGATGTCTTGCTGTGAGTCTGTCTCACAACGGAGATACTGGTCCCTGATGATGATTTGGCGGGGCCTCGAAAGAGAGTCTGTAGCGTCAACACGGTGGCAGCAGAGCATGTTGTTGTCGAGCGAACGGCCAGCTTCACCGATTCCACTGAGGAATCTGGGAGTAGGGTGGTGACCGCCATTGGGGCGGGGGGCGCAGATGTCGTGGTTAGTAAAATGAGGATGTAGTAGCACCCTTGGCCATTCGCAATCGACCGTATGGTATGGATGAGCAGCAGCTTGTTCGTTGCTTCGCATGGCTGTCAATCCAGCCCAGCCAAACTCGCCAAGCCGCACCCGTTGTCACGACAACCTATGAGTATTAGTTCCGAAGCGGAATAGCGCGTTAATGTCCAGTCATGTCTCATCACATGACAATTATCTCACACTAACCCTCTCGGGACTAGCCACCATCAGCGGGTCTATCGCATTAATGGAGAGAGAACTGGATATCGCCGTTCATTTCATGATCTCAACAAATTAACGTCACAATCCCAGGCCATGGCCTCTCTCACAATGAACACCACACGGCTCTCAACCCGCCGCACCATCCCCAGCCTCCAATCCCACTTTTCCCCGCGACAATGCCTCCAACATCAACACCAACGACTCCAACCACAACAACCACACACCACCACCCGACGATACGCCACCTCGTACTCCCTCCCCAAAATCGCACAACCCTCCTTCTGGAGCTCCCTCGTACCCAAGTTTATCCGTAACCGCAAGAACCGCTCCGATTCGTCGCCCAAGTCCAAAGAATGGAACCCCGCCAGCTTCTACATCATCATGTTCACCCTGATCGGGTCGCAGGCCATCCGGATGATTGCGCTCAAGAACGATTACGCGGCGTTTACGCGGTCTACGGACGCGAAGATCACTCTGCTTCGCGAGGTCATCGAGCGGGTTAAGAATGGAGAGAAGGTGGATGTGGAGAAGTTGTTGGGAACGGGGAATGAGGCGAAGGAGAGGGAGTGGGATGAGGGTTAGTTATCTTCTCTTTTTTGTGCCTTTTGCTCAGTAGTCTGTCAATTTCACTAACATTTTTGCCTTCTCTCATACAGTCCTCCAAGAAATCGAAGCCGAAGAATCGCTCTGGCATCAGAAAAACAACGCTGCTTCGAAAGCGCAGCCTCCCGCCGCGAAAGAACCCGCCCCCGCGGCCGAACCGCCCAAGACGAGTGACGAGCCAGCGACAGAGAGCCCTTCAAAGCGGAAGGCGCATTTCTTCTAGGTCTATTATCGTTTATCACATACTATTGCCATATTCACGACTTCTATATACATGACCAATTGTCGTGACAATATATCATGCCAGAGCGCACGCAGAGAGAGACTTCTGGCTGGCAGAGCTAGATAACCACAGTTTTCTAGCTGGGTACGAGCATTTTAGCGTCGATCCGGGCGTAGACGCTTGTTGATCTAGACGCCATGTTTAGCATATACGCAGCCACGAGCTGGGGTTTTGGGTATGCGCCGTCTTTGTTCACCAGCTGAATGGACAATGCCAAAGAAAAGAGCGGATTGAAGGAAGGAAACAAACGAATGGAAAAATTTCTGTACATTAAAAGCCCACTTACTCTGTACAAAATCAACCGATACACCATGATAGAGACGGACAGAGACGGCATGTCTATCTGCCAGGGTTTTCGTAAGTTACTCATACAGACATACACACCAACGTAGTGCACATGCCAATCCTCTGACATTTAGTATCGTTATAACTAAGTACCATTCTGTCTATAGCAGCACTACCCAGTACCAGGTGATAACAACACACAGAATCAAACATCAATATTAAATTGCTGTCTATGTAATAAACCCATATACCAGCCCAACAAAACCAACCAAGATAATACAAAAGAGACCCTAAATAAGCAAATCTTGTACCGATCTATACACATGTATGTATCTAGTTCTAGTAGCGAGCCACTCATCCCCGAGACAGGCACATATGACAAGATCCAACAGTCTTGACTCCGTCCCAGGATAGTATAACTAGCATGCGTGAGAGAAAGAAGAGAAGTTATTAAAACAAAGGGGTTCTAGAAAAAACATGACGTGCGAGAAAGAGTCGGAGTTCCCCGTATCTATCTTTTGTTACAATCAATGTGCATGTGCAGAGGAAAGAAATTGCAATAAGCAGGACAGGGAGAATGATGATGTTATCCCCAGGGGTTTCGGAAACCGCAGAGGAATGACTCGAGTCAAAACGGCAAAGGTATTTCCAATTCGAAGGCGGGAAGATGAATAGAAAAGACAAGAGAAGAAAATAAATAAAACAAAAGAAACGGTAAATTCATCGCTATGTAGTACAAAAGAGAAACCATGCATATTTATTGTTTCGAGGGCATAAACTTCGGCCACTTATCAGCGGTAGGGATGCGCACACGGCCAATGTTCTCATCGAGGTCGAGGATCAGCTTGAGGGCGTTTCGGGACCGGAGATAAGGGAGGGGAGCGGTGGCGCTTTGCAGGCCGACACCGGGCTCAATCTGGCCGCTGGGGCCGGGCTCGGCGGTCGACCCGGGCATCGGGAGCCACTTCATGAGCAGCTCGTACGAGGCGAGGGTGAAGCCGAATTGCGGGGAGGAACGGATGATACGCGCGGGACCGCCCTTGAAGAAGGCCTTGAAGCCTTCCTCCTTCAGGATGGACGATGCGCAGTGGCGCAGGCCCGTGTAGCCGACTTCGCCCTTGCGGGCTTCCACTTGCAGGCGGGTCTTGATGACATCGCAGGGCGTCGTAAGGTAGGCGGCGGGCATACCGGCGATGGCACCTGCCGTCAGGAGCTGCACCACGCCCAGTTTCTTGGTCGGCGTCTCGCCGAAGAAGTCCGATTTCAGATGCGAGTAGGTGGGGAAGTAGATGGCGGAGAAGGGAACTATCGACCGAGGATTAGAACAGTCCATTGGCGGGTAATTATTTCCAGTGACCAGGGCCTACCGTCACGCAGCAAACAGGCACTAGCACCCTTGTACAGTCCCATCAACCCCAAGTTCTTCACAATCCAGAGCGCGGATCGGCGGGGAGCGCCGTCCACGGTTTTCGCGATCTCACCCTGAACCTGCAGGCGGATCTTCACGATTTCGAGGGGGTTGGTAAAGACCTAGTGAATGTCGTGAGTCACATGCACTAACGGTGGGTGTGAAAAGGCACGACAACTTACCACTTGACAACCTCCAGCGGCACCACCAGCCAAGATCTCATGGCCGTACCAGATCTTGCCAGTATCCTTGTTGGTGAAGTGGTTACGGACCAGGTCGTTCACCGTGAGCTTGATGGCCTTCTCCGGAGCAACACCAATCAGCTGGGGGACGACACCAGAGTAGAGGCCGGTGAAACCCTCATTCCGAATGACCTTCTTTGCGCAATCCAGCGAGTTGTTGTACAGCCGCTCTCCGACACGGGTAGACCGTTGGTTTTGCATGCGCGTCTTCACCAAATCAATGGGGTAAACCATGAATGCGCCAAAGGCACCCGCAATACTGCCCAGGCCAAAGTGGTGGACGGACTCGAGAACGCTGTACAGAATGGATTTGGTCTTGTCCGCGGCTTTATGAGCGGTTCCCGACGCCGCCGCGACAGCCTGGCCAGCAGCTGCCAGTGGCATGCGCCACGAGGCGTCGATCACCTTGGCGAAGTCCTTTTGAGCCAGACGACCGGAGGGAGCGTCCAGGCCCGCGAAGTGGAAGAGAATATCAGCCTCCATGGGCGTAAAGAGCGAGAAGCGCGTGGCCCGGGCGGCCTCGTTCAGGAAATCGGCGCGCGTGATTTTCCCGTCGTCGCTCTTCAGAGTGGCCTCGCGCACGATCAGATCGATCAAGTCCATCTCGCGCATGACATTCTGGAAAGCCCGAACGGTCGAATAGGAGATTTTGCTACCGGCCGAGATGTTGCACAAGGACGGGAGCTGTTCCAAGACGTAATCCGACAGCTTGTGCTTCGAGGTCTCGAGGATGATGCGCTGGAAGTCCTGCGGCTCGATGTAGCCGTCGCCATCCTTGTCAAACATGTGGAACGCCTGGCGGATCCGCTCACCCTGCAACCCCCGGAGCATCTGGGAAAACTGCGGGTATGTCATGTCATGCCGGCTCTTGCTCCGTCCACTGTACAGGGAGGCCCAGTCCGAGTTCCAGTCGAAGGGTATGCTGTTCTGGGTCTTGGTCTGGCTATACAGGTTGTGGAACGTCTCCCATTTCACGGTCCCGGTCCCATCGGTATCGAACAGTCGGAAGGCGATCTCATATTCGGCATCGGGCTTGGCCAGCAAATTCTCGAAGGTGACCCAATCAGCCAAGTTCAGCTTCCCAGTCCTCCGCTTGTCGGCGACATTGAACAGAATCCCATAGTCTTCTCGCTTGATTTTATGCTATTGCACGCGACCGATCCGTTAGCCACGTTTCATCAAGAAGTGTCCCAGGAGGGTTGAATTTGAGAAAATGCCATGTGTGACTCATGGGTAGGGATGAAGGGTTTCGACTCACAAAGTCCTCGTGCTTCGGCGCAATCGCATCGACGAAGTCGTCCTGAGTCATGAAGTATTCCCCGGAAGTCTCATCTTTGCGCGCATGTCGTAGAAAGTTCGTCCTGGCCTGATGCGACTCATCGGAGGTGCCAATCAAGGACTCTTTCACCGCATCCTTTACGGTCATTGTGGCATGCAAGGATTTATGTTCTATTTTTCACTTTGTCTTTTCTTTTATCCTTCTTCTTCTTCCAATTCCTTTTTTCTTCAATAAACCACGGAAAATGAGAGTCTAATCCAAATATTTTTTTTTTCGGGGAGTGGTAACCAAGTCTCCGAGACCAAGGACGCGCGACGGGAGGGAAGGGAGAGTGATATTATGAAGGGGAATGGACCCGAACAAGAAAGGTTTGTGTGGAGCAAGGAATTAAGAAAGTCGAAAAGAAAAAAAAAATTGGGAGAGAGGAAAATGTAGGAGAAAGAAATGCAAGCGTGAGCCTTACTGTGTACTTGTTTCTAGTCTGTTAGATCGGTGATCTGCTCGGAATGAAAGAAAAAGTGGTCCTTTTATTATTTTATTTTATTTATATTTTGATTATGATTTTTATGACTAGTGATTATTAGGTATTATTTTATCCTTCTCCGAAACGGTCCTCTATCTAATACTCATAATAGTTTAATAATTTATGAAGATTTTTCATATTTGCCTCAGCTGAGCTGACGAATTCAAAGTTTTCTCATTTTCTTGCTTTCTTTTTTTATCTTTTTTCTATTTTCATTGATTCTTCTATGTTGGCCACGAGGGGGGAAAGTAAAAAAAAAAAAAAA
The DNA here is from genome assembly GCA_002850765.1 of Aspergillus taichungensis. Lineage (NCBI taxonomy): Eukaryota > Fungi > Ascomycota > Eurotiomycetes > Eurotiales > Aspergillaceae > Aspergillus > Aspergillus taichungensis. The sequence continues at coordinate 80 of KZ559559.1, read as the reverse complement.
GACTCACCGCCCCTGGAACCAGAGACTGAATTTACCCGATGAAGACGATGTTTGTTTGTTTGATCCGAGTTCCTTTTCTT